>APFE031083924.1:8143-34939 GCA_000404065.3 Pinus taeda
TATCATTCAATGAGTTTTATATGGAATCTAATAAATATATGTTAAAACTAGATGTTTAAATTGCACAATTTAATCTATCAATCTACTCAAAACATTTCCATGGTGCTGACTCCAATTTTATTAAAAAATTTGACAGTAGAATTATATGATGTCTACTTTTATGTGAATTAGTTATTGAAAAATCTATGAATGGAACAATTATATGATTTATTATTTTATGTGCTTTAATTTATTCAAAGAAACATACTTGAAAGGTGACATGGATTCACTTTTGTGTATTGATAGTATGTTCCACTTCTCTCAAGAAAAAAAATCAATTTCAGTGTGGTAGTACTAAGCTGGTAAAGGTTTGGATTTTGAAGGATGGATTTGTAGGGGATGATACTCTTACAGAAGTTTTCTTCAGAGTGGTGGGTCTTCCAAGGCACACGAGGGGCATTGTTAGCATGGGACAAAAGGATGCATATGTTGGAGATGAAGCACTATCCAAGAGGGATATTTTGACCTTGAAATATCCACTCGAGCGCAGAACCATTAACAACTCAGATGCCATCGAGAGAATTTGGTGCTACATTCTTCAAAAATGAGCTCCATACTTCTCCTAAGCATAATCTACTTTTGATTACAAAGTCTCCTATGAATCCCAAGGAAAATAGATAGAGGATTACTCAAATCATGTTTGACGACTTTAACGCACCTACTACTTATATTTCTATTGAATATTTTCTTTCTCTTTGTGAAAATGGAAGAACTCCGGGTTTGCAACCTCTAATGTTATTTCCTCCTAATTCTTTGAATATTAAAGTAGTTCTGTGATAAAATTATTTGAAATCTTCACATTTCAATCATTTAAAAAATAAATTATTTTTCATAAACTAAATTTATGCAAATAGTTGTATTGGAGAATTCTATGTGATTGATATGAGCTTAGAAAGATATTATACTGCTTTGGAAAGTAATTATGAGCCTAAACTCTTGCTTTAGATGGCATACATATCTTGGTGGTTGCTCCTCTGAAGATAAAATACAACATTTGTATTGGAGGCTCCACTTTGGCTTCTCTCCACACATTTCAAGAGGTAGTCCTATCCACCATCTCCTTGAAACTAGAAATAATTCCCACCATCCACACTAAATCAACACTTAAAATATAACCAAGGGTTTAAATGATTGGAATATTGCATCATGAAACTCAAGCAAGTGGGCTTTATATTAGCATGATTCATGCTTATAATGAAGTATTGTATTTTCATGATATATACCTTTCAGGTAATGTTTTAAGAAACATAGTTCATAAGATGATAAAAAAATTTTGATTCTTCAAGAAACATACCTAATAGGCTGATCACAAAGCACAAAATTCCTTTAGTGTCCAACTTGTAGTTATTTTCCTTCAATCTATATTTTTCACTATACCTCATCTTTTTGAAACTCCTTAGAAGAAGGAAACTCCTTTTCGGTAAACTCATAAAAATAGTCATCTAAGAAAAAATCAATATTAAAATAACTATACCATATTGGCCATGAATGGTTTTCCCTAAGATTTTCAAAGGTAAAATTCCCTTTTCCAAAAAGAATGTCCTAAAATGTCTTACGTAAAGACCAGCTAAGAATGCAACTATCCCTTTCTCTAAATAAACTTGAACATCCCCAAGAATATCATCCTCATAAGTATCCATGATCAGATTCACATTATCAATAACCCTTGATAAGGTCTGATAAGCTTCCACCCGATCCACATGTAAGTCAACGCAGAGCCTATCAATCTAATTGAGAGTAAGAATTGGCTTAATGATTTCTCTGAGAGCTTGATGAGACGTAGATTTCAGTCACCACGTGTTGCTTCTTCTTCTCATATGATATACAAGTTACAAGTAACCCCTTATAGTATATTTCAAAGTTCTACACGAGATCTTCTAGATTCATAGTTTGGTAGAGTTCTCTTTAAAATTTTTCTTTCTAGTGATTCATTATTTTGGTAATGATGGTAAGTTTTATGAGTAAACACGTAGTTCTTTGAATGTGATGAGAAACAAAGATGGATAGAGGATATGGCTATCCATGTCAAATCCATTAATGGAAACCATCTTCTAGAGGTTGGTTTTGAATGATTTTATGGAGAAGAAAAAATTGAGATTAATCAAGGCTTCTCTATGGGTATATGTTTCATAACCAATGAAAAATCAGAGGACATGATTTTGCAACCGTTCATTCCTATCTTGACATATGGTATGTCTCTATCTTTTCTTCCCATGTTTATATTGTATAGGAGTGATTAAAATATTGAGATTGATAGGTTTCTACAAACTTAGATCTATTCTTTGGACTTCTATCTATATTTGAGATGCTAGATTTTTACAATATTTGATTGAGTCATATCTAGTTCTACATTTGTTGATGTAATCTTATAGGCATGTATTGCATTATTAGAGTAAAAATTGTTCATTTCTTTATGATAATGTTTGAGTTTGCAATAATATATTAAACTATGATTTGAACTTTTAAAGGCTTCTTGAGGGAGATGATGAGACCAAGCTTTCATTTTTGCCGAGATGCATAAAGGGCCATCTCTAAAATGGAATCAAGATATTGAAAAAAGAATTTATGTTTGCAGAGTTTGGGAAATCTTCCAAAGACCCAGGATTTCACATGAGTGAGAAAGACAATTTACTTTATGTGGTTTATAAAAATGTATATAAATCTACTAGATGGGGAGGACCAGGTGGGGAGGGGCGATATTTTGGAAGTTGATGGAAGAAGGCATGAGCTCATATGAGAATTTTTTGTCTAAGAATCCATCCAAAATAGCTCTAGTTTCTAGTGAGTCCCATAAGATGGTTGAGCTTACTGATTTATTTACCAGGATGTATGAATATAAGGATAGTAGGGAGGCCCATGCACATCGGCCATGAAATCCATCAGAGATTGAGATTGATGGTCACATTGTGTAAATATTTGGTAAATTTTTGCGTAACTACAAGTGCGTTAGGTAAAAAATTATTGAGTTGTTATATTGATGATCTGTAAAGTCATTAAATCATGGTGACTGGTGAGTATCATGGGTTCTATAATAATTGTACCCATTCCATTAATGGTATTGGCTCCGTGTGAGTGGAAAGGAAGAGTAGGGCTATATATGAATTAATTTCACTCTTGAGAGATGGCTACGGTAATTGCATTTTATTTATAAAATGGAAATAGTCACCAAAAGTCATATTGTTAGTCATTTTATAATTTATGTGTATTTTATTTAGGTTTTTAATGAGTTATATTTAAGGTAGGATTATGGGAACTTATGTTTCATACATATTTCTTGTATTGATAGTATTAGCCACTTCTCTCAATAAGAAAAGAAATATCCATTCTAGTGGTACTAATATGGTAAAGGATTGGTTTTGAAGGCTGGATTTGAATGGGATGATACTTCGAGTAGTTTTGCCTAGTTTCGTGGGTCTTTCAAGGCACACTAGTGTCATGGTTGGCATGGGATAGAAGGATCCATATGTTGCATACAAATAACTCTACGAGAGGAATATTGTCACCTTGATATTAGAAAATAATTATGACCTTGGAGATGAGAAAGTGATTACAATTTGCTCTAAAAGATTTAGGTGTCCTAAGGTTTCATTCAAGCTTGTCCACATTGGAATAAAATGTCGAAGGATACACGAAACTATTTACAACTCTATTATAAAATGAGATGATAATATCCAAAAGTACTTGTGTGGAAGTATACTTTTGAGTTGGAATCCACTATGTTTCCACACATTGCTCATTGAATGAGCAAAGAGATATCAATTTTTTTCCTTACATGACATAAAGATCAAGGTGGTTCCTCCTCTGGAGAGAAAATAAAGTGTTTGGATCGGAGGCTCTACTTTGGCTTCTCTCAGCACATTCCAAGAGGTAGTCCAACCCACCAAAGTTTAAACTATCAATCTAATCAAAACTTTTCCATGGTACTGACTCCATTTTATAAAAGAATTAGACAATATGACTATGTGATGTATTTTTTTTATGTGCTTTAGTAATGAAACAATTGTATGATTTATTAGTTTATGTACATTAAATTTTTTCAAATAAATATACTTGTAAAGTGATATGGATTCGTTTTTTTATATTAGTAGTATCCGCCCTTTCTCTCAAGAAATGATAAAAAACACCTCTAATAATATTTTCTCCTAATTTATTCAATACTCAAGTGGCTTTGTAATAAACGTTTTTGAAATCTTCACAATTCAATCATTTTAAAAATACAAATCCAATCACCTTATGAGAAAGTGGTAAAAGACTATAACCTTTTGATAAAATGATAGAGTTCAATATTGAAGAAAAGCAACTTTTTGATCAAATATTTGCTATTGGAATTTGGAAGAGCAGTTTTCAACATTGACAAGCAATCTATGTTGAAAAGTTTATAGAATTAAATTTCGCAGAACATAAGTGATTTCTCTTTATCTTGTAACTTTGAATGACCATTTGTTTAGTAATTTTTATAATTAGTGATTTTCTATATGTCAGGATTCTTCTAGAATTTTTACCTTACTACATTTCTTTTCCAACATCTCGTGCAATTGCTAGTTTTTTTGTGACTTGGTTGATTGTTAATTAGTTGGATTTGCGATATCTAATCCAACTAAAATAGCCCCTACTTTGGGATTTAGTTTAGAAATTCTCCCAACTAATTAATTGTATGGTGAGGATAATATTTCTATCATGATGTTTTTATATGTGTGTTTAATGTAATATAAAATAATATTTTGGTGTGCAACTAGTTTCTTAAATTCATATGAGGGTGACTCTAAGTAAAATCCCTTGTGGTAAACTTTCTA
The DNA here is from genome assembly GCA_000404065.3 of Pinus taeda. Taxonomy (NCBI): domain Eukaryota; kingdom Viridiplantae; phylum Streptophyta; class Pinopsida; order Pinales; family Pinaceae; genus Pinus; species Pinus taeda. The sequence goes on from APFE031083924.1 coordinate 12,976, forward strand.
TCAGAGAGATCTCATGTGTTTTATTTTGTACATCTATGAGTTGTGGATGCACTGAGCGATTTGAGACCATACATTGTGTCATGACATTGATTTCATTTTGTAGAAAATATTTGATCTAGGAAAGACTTCCAAACATTAAGAACGGAAAATCGACTATGTTTGCACGACAGTGTCCTTCTACGTACACTCCGAGAAGAGGTCAGATTCTTCATCCGTGTCAACCTTTGTGAACTCTGCGTGGAGGAAATGCAATGGATCACAGTAGTAGAGGGTGTGAAAACCCATGAAGAATAAATTTGTCACATGTTTTTGGGAGGGAGTACACTTTTCACAGGACTCTCATGCAAAGAGATCTCGAGCCGATTTTTCCTTGTTTTGTTCATTGATTTTGATGTGATATGCATAGAGTTTGAAAGCAAACCGTGATTTGATTTCTCATATTTTGTATATTCATCAAAATACATGGAATGATTCATTGTCAATCCGAATGGCAATATAGGTTTCATCCCATTCATTTTCATAACACTAACTGCTAATATTGTCCATGGTTCTTCTGGTTGTCATATTTATAGGGTGTGGGTATTGGTGAAGCAAGAGTCAAGCATTGTTATTCTTGTAATGGCTTTAGTGGCTTTTTCCACTAGAAAGCCTATTGCAAGGGATTCCTCTCTAACTATTACAGATTAGGGAAAGGTTTTTGTTATTGCCAATGAACTAGATGTGTTTACGAGTAGCAAGAACTAAACCTCCAAGTAATAATTGAAATTCTTGAACCACAACATAAATGATTATAGATGAAATTGAGACCAATGGAGTACATGAATAAAGTTGTTTGAGTGATGTATAGGGCAACTCTATGATAATTTTGGGACCTATGTTTTTTTCGCAACTACCTCCGTGCTATCCAAAGTATGCAAAGATGATATACATGTTATACTGACTTTATATCACTATTGGAATTTTATTTTATTTTTTGTTTGTAAATTATATGATGAAGAATTATTAAAATTTGATGACTATGTTGTAATAACTAACTTGCATTTACATGGTTTTCTTATACTAGTAGTATTTTGGTAGATGGAAGTGTGTCCATAGAATGACTAGTAGTTCAGATTTTATTACGAACAATTAATTGATTGTGTCTAAAGCTACTAATTTTATTGATCATGTGGAAGTAAAAATTAGTATGGATGGTTGTAGAGATAGTTTGGTAATTGTGGATGTAAGGAAGGATCCCTCATTTGTTGAAGAAGTGAGAGTGGTCTTCTAGTAAGTTTATGTGATATGTTGGGATGTTTTTCAATAATTAAATTTAGGATATTTGTAATTTTGGAGTTAGAGAGTGGAAGTTAGGAATACAACTTGTTCACTACAAATATTACTAGGGTTATGAGACAACTTGATGATTTCACTCTATGTGATATCAATTTTGTTTAAAGAAGCTAACAATACTTTGTACACAAGAAGATCCACCGCAAGTACTTGTTAAGGGAGAGAGTTGGAGATTCAAATCCTACTTGCCACGTGCATATTGAATGAGATTCCTCATTATAAATATAATTGTTGTGTGAGTTGGTTAATTGTTAATAAGTTACATTTGAAAATTTTAATTAATTAAAAATTAGCTCCTATTTTGTTGTTTAGTTGATAAATTCTCTTAACTAATTTATTCCATAAACAAAATAGCATTTCTATCTTAAATCAATAATTGATAAATTTATATGGGTTTAATACATTATAAAGCAAGCTTTTGGTGTGCAATTAGTTTATTAGAGACAAGTTTCCTTTCTTCACATATGACCATGTCGATATTATTCCACTATGTTGTTTCACTATTAAAACGTACTAGTTGATGGCACAACTTGAGAGTTCTCAGTCTTTTTTTTTCATGTAACTCTTTCATTTCCACTATTTTGGTTCGTCAGCTGAGACCTGAGTAAAATATATACAATATAACCTTAAAAATGTTAAAGGTTAACTTTAAAAACGATAACAAATAATTATAAATTGTGAAATATATATAATGTAATAAATATATAATGTTAACAATTATATCTTGCCAAATGGGTAAGTTTAAATAGTAAAACTTTCAATTTTGAAATAATAATAACTTTGAAATATTAAGTTCAAACCTAAATAATTTAGGTTTAAATTTTAAATATTCTATATTTTAAGTTTAAATATTAAATATTGGGACAATCTCTTGGGAGGACAAATCTATGTAGTTTTAGGAGGCAAGGTGGATTGGGTAGCTGAGAATCTTGTAGGATGAAACTACTCAGTTTCTGGAGACAATGGGTTACAGCTTAGAGAAGGACACTAGAGGAAGCCACTACATAGTTTTGGATGCCAACGGAGGCTAGGATTTCTGCACAGTTCTAACATGCAAGGGAAAATCTTAAGGGTTGTAGATGCAAAGTGCATAGTTCAGGAAAGTTGGATGAGGCTAGGTTGCTAGGAAAACTTTGGAATTTGGCTAAGTGTGACATTAGTGGAATCGATGTGAATAGTCGTAGAACTTGACTATGATCATAGAATTGAAAACTTAGTGATACAACATAGACCATCCAGAACATATGAAAACATACTTCGCTTAATGCAACAACCTCTGTGGCAACTTATGACAAGTGTGACTCTGATGATAGACTTTGTGAGGATAATGGTGACACTTGTGTAATAGCATCAAGCTTTGGAAATGAGTGCAAAACGTGTCTATATGATGAGAACAACTCATTTCCACAAATATTTCCCCTTGAAGAAAAACAAACTTCCCTTTGCATGACAAGTGATAATCCCCATGCCAAAAGATGACACATGTTATATAAAGATGAAAGCATGAATGAATCTTAATATTTAGGAAGGGACCTTGAAATCATGAGCTTACCAATAAGTGACTAAGGAACTACCAATCATAAGATCCACATTAGGCTCCAAAATTTGAATGTAGGCCAAACTTTTGGAGGGTGTTGCAGCTGCTACAACAGGACCATTAGTGCTTCCTAAGGGGGGAGGAATGATCTAGGTGAATATTGGTGGCCAGTCACCTATTCCACCTATACCTCTAGTTGGTTTCATCAGTTTCCTTGATTATAGAAACATTTACTATTTTTAGCAGTCTTTTTGGTCTTAAACTTCTAGAGTTGTTTTGACCCTCTAAACATGTTTCTTTGAGGTTCAAAATAGGCCCCTTTAGGGGCCTATTGAAAATCCTATATTGCTCATACATATATTTCCAATTATGTATCGTACACACCAAACGAAGATCATATGTCCAAGTTATGACCCCTAGAAGTCGGTTACCTAACTAACCCCAATGGGGCCTACAAACTCTCGGAGTTCCATCTCCTAGGGTTAGGGTTTTTGTTATTTAGGGTTTCCCTTTGTTGTTGAATAATAAAATTCCCTTGAGTCTCATTTTAACACAGTTCAAAGGCATGTAGCCTCCACATCTCTTCTTAGAGATAAGTTATCATCACCCGATCTAGTTTATTTTCATTCTACTTGTAAGCATCTTTCAGTTCTTTGATATTAATGAAATGAAGATTTATTTCTATTGCATCTCTATGTTTATGTTTGTATATGTATTTTGTTCATTCCTACATAAGTCCATATCACTTCTATCATGGTCTCCTTCATCACCATCCTATTATGAAATAATAGAATACCTACGATTGCAATCCACCCATTATAGGACAACATCAATCCGATAAACCCCTAGCGTAAGATGCTTCATAGAATCACTTGTTAGGGCTCAAACAAGTGACTAGTTGAGTGACTGAATCAAGGATTTCATATTTCTAGAGGCCAAGGTCTAGGACTGAGGATTGACACTACACAATGCATAGTTCAGGATGGTCGAGGTCAAAGGATTGCATAGTAGGCAGACTCAAGGACTTAGGGTGGAGGCTTGAGGCTTGAGACAATGCTTTGTTAAGTCTTTGAGCTTGATTGAGTTGATGATTTTTTAAGTCTTTGAGCTTGCATTTGAATTGTAAGTGTCGAAGTCACGTGCTTGCACATATCTAGTCTGTAATTCATTCATGAAAGCATTCCTTCACACAAGCTTGAACAGGGATGGCATAGTAGATCAAGACAGTGCTTGTGCAATGTTCAATCCATGTCGACAACCTGTGTGCACTGACATTGACAATTTCTCACTTCTAGCTGTGTTTGTGCTTCTATTGCAGTGAGTTTTGCAAATTGTCGCTTTTACACATCCTTTCTTTTGCAAGTGTCATTTTCATGTTGTTGACTATCACTTTTTCTTTCTTTCACTCTAATTAGTGTTTTTTCATGTTATCTCCGCTTTGACATGTGTTTCTTTCACTATCATTTGCATATTGCATGTTTCGTTTGTACTTTTCTTGTCATATCGCAAATGTCATATTTTGGCGTGGGAATTGCCTCTTATCACATAACGTAGAGTTTTGGGTTGTTTTAAGGGGAAATATTTGTTATAATGAGTTTTTCCTATCATGTAGACATGTTTCACACTCATTTCTAAAGTTTCAAGCATTGTCGCATGAGTGTCGCCACTTTCATCGCAAAGTATATCTTTTGTGTCACACTTGGTAGGAGCCATCACAAAGTTGTTGTATTGAGGAAGGTATGTCGTTCATACGTTCTATTCCTTGTCATGTTGTCAAGTGATCTAAGTGTGTGATCATGCTCAGGTTCTCTCTTTTTCTCTTCTTCATGTCACTTATCCAACACTTAGTTCAACTTGGAAAACTCCCTGACCAGGCCACTTAGCCTCATTTTGGCTAACTTGAACTACACACTATGCAATCTCAGCCCTCTAGCAGCATCCTTATCCCCTAGCACTATGCAATGTGCAGTCTCTTCTTTCCAAAATTACGCACTACGTAATCATAGTGTTCAAGTGCATCCTTTAACCTCTAAAAATGTGCAATTTATCTCTCCTACCTAGTCAGTATTGCACATTGTGCAGTCTCAAGGCTTAAGCCTTAGCCTTGAGCTCGTAAACTACACAATTGCGCAATCACCTGGCCTCCATTCCTCCCAAAACCGTGCAGTGAGTAAACTCGAGGATGAAGCCTCCAGCTTGAGTCCTTGAGTCCCTCAATTGCACAGTCCCTCTTCCCAAGACTCCATAATTATGCATTGCATAATATCAAGGCTTAAACCTCTTGGCTGAGTCCTTGAGTCTCTCAACTATGCAATTCCTTGGCCTTTGTCCTTCCAGAACTGCACAGTGGGAATCATCAATGCTCAAGCCCTAGCCTTGAGCTCTTAAGCCCCTGAACTATGAAATATCTTGAACTTGGCCATCCTGAACTGCACATTTCACTGTCTCAAGCTTTAATCCTAGACCTTGGCCTTTGGAGTTGTGCATTCCCACAGCCAGTGACTTAACGAGTCACCAGTTTCAACCCTAATAGGTGAGTCCATGAACTATGTAGGTCATTTTTTTCAAACTGATGTTGGCTTGGCATGAATGGCTTTTCGTTGCAAGTACTCTATCTTATCATGAAAGGATGATGATGGAGGAAAAGGAGAAGAGGACCATGCTAGAAGAAACATATGGAGATGAAGGGATAAGCTGATCATCATGCGAGAAGATAAATGAAAGCCATATTACAATAAAATATCAAATATCAAAGCCGCATGAAGCCTCCATCTGATGCAGAACCCTTTGAGGGTGGATATGAAGAACAAATCATATCTCTCATGAAGATGAAGCATTTCACATCTCTTATTGAAGAAAAAGTGCCATCAAAGAGTGGCTTGACATTTCCATGTCTTCAATGTTATGTCAACTCAGGAGTCATCTTGTGCCATATCATTTGTGCATTATGTAAATTCTATATCGGAAAATGTAATGTAAAGTGGAAGTCCAAGGGTCATCCATGTAATGTGAAAAGTCATGTGGGAGTTGAAAGGTCATAGAGAAGTCAAACATTCATGAGGGTAGTCCATGAGTCACATGGGAGGTGAATGATCACCCCATTTTTTATATATACAGCCTCATCATACATGAAAAGGACTTTTCACCTTGGTTCCTCCTACCAAGCATTGGAGAGGAACATAGTTGCTTTGGAGGAGCAAGTGGCTGCTCTAATGCACCACTATTGGGGCTAGTGGTGTTCGATGTCTTCATGTATCTTGGAACTATTACTTAATTTAGAAGCTCATTAAGTCAGAACACTTTCATGCATATGTCGTGAATATTGTGATATTGTTCTTTGAATGTTTGTGATGTATGTTGTTTATCATTTGTACTAAGGAAATTGAACTATTTTTAGTGGCTTTGGTACTTATCTTGTTGAAGATATGTTGTATTTGCTTTAAAGATCATCACTTCCTTCTGAATTATTTTGTTGGTTGATCAATGATTCATTCTTATGTGTGTGCTTGTGTGCCCTTTCTAGATTAGTACTATTACTCATTTTTAAAGGGCCCACTTTTTTCTCGCCTTTCAGTAGAAGGACCTTGATACTTTCCACAACTGAGCATTTCACAAGGCATACTCACATGCTAATCCAAAGATACCTATGGATTATTCTCTTGTGTTGAACTTTGTAGCCAAGGAAAATCTACAACAGTACATGGCAATTGGGCCGATACTTAGGATGGGGCTCCTATTCCAAATGTTGTGAGGTCCAATTGAGACTTCACATCGAGGAGACCCTCTTGGTTGACAGACTTTCAGCACCATCAACACCCTTTCAATCCCATTGATGTTTCTACATCCTCATAGTGCCATGCATGCTCTTTTTGTTGAAGTTTTTTGCCTTCTATTGCTATGTTAATGTATAAGATATTTGTTTATGTATAGGAACTTTGTTATGCTACGCAAATATAGATTAGCTAGGTTCAATAGTCACCTAGTCACTTTGGTTTTGATGAATCTTTGCTATAAATGGTACGTTGTATGTATCATGTTTTGGATAAAACAACCGCTCTTAGGGACTCATCTATTTTTCGTTAGTTAAACTGCTATGTATCTTTTTGAATAAAAAAATTAGCTTACAAAAAAAATCAAATTTATTTTATTTTTTTATAATATTTTTTCTTTGTTTCATGTCTTTTATTTATATATGAAATTTGAATGATATTTTGTGGAAATAGATACACATTTACATCAAATAATAATAATAACAAAACATAATATTTTGTTAACATAAATTAATTAATAATAAATAAATAAAAAGAATAAATTCAATTAAATTCATATGTTATATTACAATTTTTATTTTATAAACAATCTTTTAGATTAAAGAAAGCATTAATATATGCATCACATTAAAAATTAACAATTCAATATTCATAAACATGACATTTTCAAAACATATAAAAATTTAATAAATTTAATTAATAAAATACAATTAGAACACTGGCGGGGACTACTTGCAAATCCATTCCAAACACTCAAGACCTTATCGGTTTGAAATAAAATATTTTTTTATATAGAAATGTGAGATATATAAAAAATTGTATTATAGTAACCATAATTTAATAATCTTCTTTTATTTATAAATTAAAATATTGCTTCCATATTCATGCTATTTATTTTTATAAATTCATATTTAAATTTAATTAATAAGTGTACAAAAATTCAATATTTAGAATAAATTCTTTTTAAATTAATATTTTTATATATAATCAATATTGTGTATATGACCTGTATGGTGTAGACTAATTGGTTTGAGAAGGGTTTAGTCTCATAAGTCATAGATTAAAATTTCATGGGGAGGGATAGAGGATGGGAACTATCTTTGGGGAATTAAACGATTTCAAATACTGTCCAAATTCGATCAAGCTTCACACAATTTTGATGATAAAATCCCACTCCATCCAACATTGGAATTGGCTCTCCTTAATTCAAAAAAACAAAAATTAATATAATGTATATAGCTACTTCCAAACCCACCATCTATTTCTGTGATTACGAATCTTACATTAAAAACATAAAATTAATTTTTTTTTCATAAAACATGTAAAAAAATATAAGAAAAATGCCAACAAAAAGCAAATTAAATGTTTTGAAATGCACATTTTCCTTTAAATTTTACGTTAAAAAGCATCTTAATAAATTTATCTAATATTGACCTGAAATTTGTAAAGCAGTAATCCTTTTCTCACTCAAATTTGTAAAGATGTAAATTTTCAAATTTCACTGAATTTTTAAAATACTGAAATATACATTGTTGTGACCAATACAGCAAATGCTAACATCCCCATCAAACTTATCTTCATTCTTAATTTTTCAGATGCAGAGTGTGCTTGTGCCCCTGAATGACTGAGAAGTAAAGCTTTATTAACCTATATGAAGGATTGTTACATCATATATAAATAGTATCTCCACATTTTATGTAATTACTTCCTCCCATGCATACATAGATAAATATATAAAATCTTTACTCTCAATGAAATTTCATGTTTTCTGCAACTTTCTGCCACGTAGGGTGACTCGAGATGTCCTCTCACCATGCATTCACATGCTTCATCGAAGGCATGAGATCACCCTTTCCGCAAGCGTTGACAAGGTAGTGAGTATAGGGCAGATGTTGAAGTTCGGCCAAGCTGAAGAAATCACCTGCCAAGTACTTGCTCTTTGATAACCTTTCCTCGTAAATATCCAACACTTTTCCCAGCTTCTCTATATTCATGTCCATTGCTGCCTCCCCTCACTGGGAAGACCAGGATTTGAGAAACTATGGTCGAAACAGGGGGATTGAATGACTGTCCTTCCACCTTACACCATTGATAAACCAGGGCTTCTTCAGACAGGGTACTTCCCAAGAGATATCTGCCCTTCCCCTTGAACTTTTGGGCCAAATACCTGAGAATGGCTCTTGACTCTGTTACTCATGACCAATGAAACACATCTTTTGTTAAGATCCCCCTGTGAGGGATGGATATAAATTACCAAAATAAAATAAGGGCTTAAATTAAACTGAGCTCAGATGAAGTGGGTTGTTGGGAAATTCCCAAATAAGGTGAGTTCCCCATCTTGGATTGTGGGTACTACCCCAAATGGATGCATCATAACACAATCAGAAAAAGTATATTATGAACAGAGTATTTGATATGTGAGAGAGATTGCAGAAAACTAAAAAGGGTTTTTCTTACATTGAGAGCCATATATTTGGGTTTCTTGTGAGCACCAGTAGTGAGATCGATCAGGACGAAGTCATACTCAACTTGTTTCTCATTCAAACAGCACAGCACCATCCTAGTGGTCGTGGAGGCATGAAAGAAATGCACTTTGATCGCCTCCATTGAATCTCTCTCTGTTTCTCGCAAGAGCTAACCAGCCTGCCATAGGGCATTAAATGAATGGTTAGCTGCATGCCCTTTAACTTTATAACGTTAAAGGGCATGTAGCTAACCAATCATTTAATGCCCTATGGCAGGTTGGTTAGCTCTTGCCCTCAGAGACTGCAGAACAGGTCAACGCGGATTGATCGGCGAATCACATGAGAACCTGGAAAACCAACTCATTAATAAAGGCTGAGAGCAAACCCTCTTCAATTAGAATTGCAATGCATACGCCAAACCACTAATTGGTTTGAGGTGGCCCAATGGAAAATTTGTCTCAGGAAAAAGGTGTTGAGATTCTTCCATGCTTTTTCGGGACAGACGCGAAAGTTGTTGTCTAGATAGCGTCAATTTCGCCTTGATCACCAAAAATTCGCGAAATGGGTCATTTTATTTTTATTTTTTTTATGTTTAGGAAGTGTCCAGAGAGCCGAGGAATTGCTTAAGGAGTTGTTTTGGTGTCTGTTAAACACACATGGGAGCAAGAGAGGTGTAAAAGATAAAACATGCAATTCAATTTGTATTCACAAATGATGTCTATTTATGGTACATTATGTGACCGTTGGGATTCACATCCCAAGGTCTCTTGGACTGCTTTTGTCCATTTGACTTCCACACTAACCCATTTAGGATTAGGTGTCCAACATTTCCCCCCTTAATCCGAAGGGTTATGTATGAGTCCAAGAAGAGAGCTGTAATACAAAATGTGCAAATATGCATGGCAGCACTAGGCTGAATGTCCTCTCTGAAATGTTGGTATAAAGAGCGGTGGTTTAAGGATGGCCACAAACACTGGAACGCTTAGTGCAGTTCCTGGAACTCTTCCAAAACTGGCAAGAAGCTGAAGTCTTCTGCTAGAGGAAATGCTCCTATTGTTTTGAAGAGGGAAACCTTCAACCATGAAAGGGAGGTCTCACCCCGCATAAAAGGTAAAACTTCAACCTGAAAAGGAAAGTCTCAACCTGTGATGGTTTAAGGATGACCAACAACTCTAGAATGCTTAATGCAATTCCTGGAACTCTTCCAAATCTGGCAAGAAGATGAAGTCTTCTGCTAGAGGAAGTGTCCTCAATTTTGTTCCCGGAACTCTTCCAAAACTGGCAAGAAGCTAAAGTCTTTTGCTAGAGGAAGTGTTCCAGATTGCCCACTAAAGGCATGTTCACGGGCATCTTTGTCTTTGGCTACAACTCTAAAACTGGTGTGGCAGGTTGTGGCTCAGGCTCACTTGAAGCTTGTAGATGACCATCATTTCCCCCCCTGTCAGATACAAGGTGAGAGGATGGAGAAAACTCAACTGCAAGATTGTTCAATATTTTGGAACAAGTTCTGACATGTGTTTGGAATATCTTCTTGGCTGTAGATGCCCATTGCTAAGAAGCGATCCATCCTAGATGAATATTTGTTCTTGCAGGACGTTTGTTTTTGAAGCATCTGTTTGAAGAATGACTAGTTTTATGACAGTGCTTACATGGATGAAGATCAAAACAGTGATCTTTCATATGGCCAACTCGATCAGAGTGTTGGCATTTCATGATCTGTTGTTGTTGTTGCTGTGGAAGAGGAGCAGAGTCTGGAATAGCTGACACTGAACTATCATGAGGAGCAGGTGAACTGTCACGAATGAAACCAGCACTTTGAAAATGGATGGGCTTGGCGTAGTCTGGAATATGAAAGGACAAGTTCTTGTCATATCCAAGATTGCTTCTGTGCTTGTTGTGGACAAGTTGTTCCCAAGGTCTAATGATGGGCTTGGGAAGTGCAGACTGAGTTTCTCCATCTGCATGTACAACTGCTGCTTTATTTGAATGAACAGGAACATTATTGACTTGGTGCTGATGGGTGTTCGTCTCAATGTTCTGAACAAAAACAGGTTCAGAATGATGTCTATTTTGATGTAGCTCTTCTTGTTGTAGCTGTGATTCAAGTTGTAAAAAATCTATCTTTTCGTGTGCATTTTGTAGACATGTCTGAATTTCTGAAAGAGATCCTTTGTTGATTTGTAATGTGTCATCAACAGTAGATTGTATAAGATTTTTCATGAACTCTACTACTTCACTGATTCTAGCCATTTTTCTTCAATGTCACTTAAAAACTGATCACAATTATTACTTAATGCTGAAAAGTAATATCCACGTACAGTACACAGGGATATCTTGTATAAATATGCAGCAAGTGAATGAGGGAATCAATACATATATATGTAGACAGAGACTATAATGAGTTTTAATACTACAACTTGGGCAACAACAACTGCAAACTTGCTTGGATCATTCAAGTTCTCCTTCACTTTCAAATCAGAACCTGCATTACTAGGATCTTCACAACTTCTATGCTTATAAACATACATGCTCTATTTTGCCCAATTCAAAATTAGACAATCTCTTTTTAATTCACTCTTTATGTGGAAGCTTTTTTTCATATTTATGGTTATAAAACCAAAATCCACAATAATCATTCATAAAACATCAAATTGTTTATCAATCATATTTTGAATGCTTCATAATACCAGAACTATGCCTTAAGTCCCTCATTCATTTCATCACCAACATTCCTCATGTGTTTATACACCATCACAAATTCTTCCTACATGTGTTGGATTCAGTTAAATGCACCCTTGAGTTATCATAACAACTTAACAAAGTTATTTAAACCCCACTTTGACTTGCAGACATTGGTTCACAAATCTCTGCTTAATAAACAGTAGCACGACCTAAATACGGAAGTTGTAATTAAAGTGTGCTATCCAATGCCAATTATAATAAATCATGGACATCCGTAGAGGACTCTTCCTCGAAGGTGATGGGATAAACCAAAGTACTAATAAATGCCTACCTCGCAGGATGAGATACAGAAATGTGGGTCATGGGTGATGATTTATCTTTTGTCTAGCCGACAACAATTGATGGTAACGGAATGGCCAACAATTTGGTCCTTTTCCGTTGCTCTTCTCCGAGATCTTCCTCTGAGTCTGACCATCCATCTTCCGTCCATCCCCTTGCATGCCAGGGTATTTCTGTGTGTTTCCCCTACAATAGCTGGATTAAGACGAGTCGGCAACCACAGAAGAATATCGAACTTGCCAGCGGGCCTGGAATTTGACATTTCCTGTTTCTAAAAGCCATAGCTAGATGCTGGAATTTGACATATGGAAGCAATTCTTAGATGCTGGAATTTGACATCTCCTGTGGCTGACAGTCGAGGATACGAATATATTGCTCACAAGTTAGCCCAAGAATTCCTTGAATCTCATAACGGAACTATAACGGACAACCGTCTCAAACTCAGGAAGATAGTTAAAGAAATCGAATATACAGACAAAGGTGTCGAGGTTTTGACAGAGGACGGTTCGACATATACTGCAGATAATGCTATTGTTTCTGTCAGTATAGGGGTTCTTCAAACGAAACTCATTAGTTTTAAACCTGATTTACCTCTGGCGATATATACGTTTGATATGGTTATTTACTGCAGAATCTTCATGAAATTTCCTTCCAAATTCTGGCCCACTCGACGTGGCAGGCGAACTCGTTAACACAACGCAGGCGAACTCGTTAACATAACTCAGTGCATCAAAAAACAACGTTTCAAATATTAATACAGGCCTCCAGCATTCAGCATTTAGTTAGCACCGTTCAAATATTTGTAACATTAGCAGCGTTTGAAATATTAATACAGGCCTCGAGCGTTCAGCGTTCAGTTAGCAGCGTTCAAACATTTGTAACATTATCTCATGTGTTCTAAGACAAAACCATACCAGCGTTCAGCAGCTCACCAACAACGTTTCAAGGTTGTTCAACGCACCAACAACGCACCATACGCATAGCACACCATCGAGACTCACGAAACGTTCACCATGTGAGGACAGAGGCAGTGCAGCGGATTAGTTGAGAACGACAGAGGACGTTTTGTATGCAGAGAGCCGCTACAGGAGCAGCGCTGGAAGGACAGAGGCGGTGGTCAGAACAGCGCTCAAACGTTTCAATGTCGGGTCAGGATGACAGCGCAACAGAAGAGCAGGGCGCAGGTTTTCTAAATGGTGTATGGAAAACAGAGAAACGGATGTGCAGTGCGGCAGAGGTCAGGTAACGCAGAACTGGCATATAGAGACCACAAAAATAAGTGGCTCAAATTAATTATGCATGGCAGGAGATCGTCTGCTCTAATACCATGTTAAACACACATGGGAACAAGAGAGGTGTAAAAGATAAAACATGCAATACAATTTTTATTCACAAATGATGTATATTTATGGTACATTATGTGACCGTTCGGATTCACATCCCAAGGTCTCTTGGACTGCTTTTGTCCATTCGACTTCCACACTAACCCATTTAAGATTAGGTGTCCAACAGTGTCATTTTTTGGATTTTTCTCTATTTTATGGAAAAGTTTGAGGTGAAATTTTGATTTGTGTTATTTAAACTCGTTTTTTGACTGTATATATAGATTAAGCGCTCTAAAAGTGAAAAACTTCTAGGGCATCTGGATTGTGTAGGGTTACCCATCAAGCTTGTGATCCTAATATATTCCTACCTGACTTTCACGCCTGAAAAACTTTCAAAAAGTCTCATTAAAGACAACTCCATTGCCCAATAGTTAAAAGTAGCGTAAAAAATATTCAAAAATTCCTGCACCAGCAGTGTTTGAATCATGTTTTTGCCAATGGAAATGGATTCAACACCATCAAAACCTCTAGGGCACCCGATACCTTGAAGTTTGACAGCTTTAACTTGGATTTAAAGTTTGACAGCTTTAACTTGGATTTTCAAAAGTCCCTGCGGGTATTATCAAAATCTAGGCAAAAACAATCTGATTAAACTACAGCGAATATAAAAGCATTTGAATCTTATTTTCTATGGTAAAAATAGATTCAACACATCCAAAATATATAGCACACAAAATCTTATAGCTATAATTCAAATTTCCCAAAAAAAAAATTCAAAATCATATAAAAATTCCCATTATTAGTCCCTGCCCTCCGGGCTGGCAGGGACTATAGTAATCGATTCGGTTCGATAACATTAGTTTCGCACGGCAACCAATAAACTTATTTTGCCTTAACCCAAAGTATTTTGGCATGACACGATCACCAATGCATTTTTTTATATTTTAATTACAGTTTCACGTGCTTTGAACCAATGAAATAAGTCTTCGTCTTATTTGGCCTCATATCTAGGTATACAATCTGAAAACTTAGGAAAGGAGTTTCAGACAATTGCAATGGATTAAAGCACTCTCGCCTGCATGAAGTAATGCTATCGCAAAGATAGCATTAGTTCCCAACATTTAATGTTAAAGAAATGTTATGAGGAAATGCTATGGCATAGGTTAGGTTGTAAGTGACTCACTCTTCCAATCTGTCTGCCGTGTGTCTACTCTGCATGGCTACTCTGCATGTTGCTCTAGAACAAGTCCACCTGGTCATTCAGGCTGCTTATGCCGAATATCTTGCACTCACCCCAAACTTTCATATATACTGTTGCTATCTGTATCTTCGCAGGCAGAAGACCTTCCTCCATACGAGAAGAGGGATACGATCATGAAAGACTCCGGGTCTTGAGCTCATGTACGATGGTCCCAGATATGGAGAAGAGGGATACTATCATGAAAGACTCTGGGTCTTGAGCTCGTGTACGATGGTCCCAGATATGGAGTCGAAGCATCGTTCTGTGAGCGGCATCCTTTCCTGGGCCACCAAATACTTCCAACAACAAAATAACAAAAGGTAATTAATTTTAACGACTCAGAAAAAATCTGCAACTTTGTTATATGCAATCAAAGCACAATTCATGAATCAGGGGGCAGTTAGGTGTGAGAATGCCCAACCTTGATTTTTTCTATTAATGGCTTTTACATTTTTACTTTTTGACTTTCCTCTCAAGTTTTCGAGTGTTATCTTATGTAATCTCTTTTCAGGGTTTCTTCAATGGAAACCATTTTGAAGGCTTTTATGATAAAACCTTCCCATGTTTTTGAAAGATGATAACCCCTGTCGAGGAATTACCTTGGTCGGCTCAGTTACAGGTCTGCAGTGTACATGAGAACTTTTGTCCAGGTATTAAATCGTATTATTTTACTATATTACTCTTTCTCAGTTCCTTTATACTTCGATTTTAAGTCATTAGGTAATTTCTCAGAATTTAGGTATATTTTCCCTACAGATTAATGTTTGCATTTTACATAGAAAAAAAGCATTCAATTCAGGTACGTTTTCCTCCTGAACATTTTTTTTTGTTTGAAGTATACATGGTTTTATTGGAGCATAGGACAAATAAAAATACGACTGCCATTTTATTCTGCGATATATGTGCATATGGCGAGTCTACTACTTTACATATCTACATAAACTCCAAAATGTTCAGTTCTGAACTTGAGGGATTGTAGATTCTAGGAATATATTTGAGAAGATCAGTAAAAAAAAGACAAACACTTGACTCTCTCCTGATTATTTTTCATACCTGAAATGTACGCAGCACCTGAAAGCTGCTACTTCTACTAATTCATGTGCACAAATTTAACATAAATACTATATACCAACATAGGAAAACCTCCTTAAATTTATCTCTTTTAAAAGAAGTAGATGATATAATTTACCCATAAGCATTCTTACCTGTAAGCACCTTGCTGCTGGTAGGTTGGTGCTGGATCCCTGTTCCATCCGACAACTTCGTGACAGGAACAAAGGTTTTCAGCTCAGTCGGCGATCCATATGAGCCGTTACTAGGTGGATAACTGGAATAGTTTCCACTGCTGGCAATTAACATTATGGCTTCTGCCTGTATAACCAAACAGATGTCATCATAATAAAATATATGTCCGACCATATCTACAGTCCCCTAGCCCAAAACTGTGTGAATCCTCATACACATACCTTATCTGCAGGAATATCGTCATAGACGTTCACCGCTCCACCGTAGAAAATTGTCAATTGCGCACTGCCATCCAAATTAGTACTTTGCTCTTTTAACAGTCTCAGTTGTCGCCGCAAAAAGTTGTTCTGACTCACAAACTGGAAGGCCTGTTTTGACAGAGTATCATTTCGCTTGAGGAGAACCTCTAAGTCGAAGTCCAAATCCATGGTCTGAACGAGGTCTCCATTCCTGCAGAATCCCAGCTGCATTTGGTCCTCTTTCAGATACGGAGGGAGGCCGAGGTCATCATCCGAAGCATTCTGAACATAATTCATATAACTCATGAATCCACCGAACTCTGCTACATGATCTCCTTCCTCGCATTCTGCGCTCCAATCCTCGACACAACTGGAATCACTGGTCGTAGATTGTGCATCATCTGCAATAAAAAAATTGGCTCTGCCCTGAATTGTTAACTCTGCCAGAATGAGAATCAGAGTTCTCAGAGTTAAACAAGAATCGGAATCGCAGGTTTCCTCCATGAAATCATCATTAGCTACATGGATGAAACTCCAGTGGTACTCGGATTTGTTAACACATTCTAACATATTCCTGCAGCATGCCTCCATGATATCTTGGGTGCCATAGATTTCGGAACTGGGGAGACTTATTGCTTCCAGAACGCTTATTTAAAACTCAGAGAGTCTACAGTAATGCGCGAGAACCAGCTCGCAGACTCCAGGAACAGAGTGTCTAACTGAGTCCCAACTCCCTGGCCATGTGTGTGAGTGCAATAGCGCATGCGATAGGGTATGTGGAGCGATCTGGAGGAAGAAGGCAGGTGTGAAAGAACAACTGTCACCAGGAGCAGAGTCCAGGCCAAATGTCGTTTTCTCGCAATGTTGGCTACAATAGCGTTATCTTTCTTACCATTGGCACATATGTATTGCAACCGTTCACACAAAGTTTTAATGCAACCTTCAAATGCTTTGTATGGCTTCAACCGGATCTATTTAATAATAAATTTAAAAGAGATGTAAAAAACTCAGTAAATTTTCCTCACCGACAATCATAATTCATTTCTTCTTTTAATGATCTCAAAATATTCATAGTTTCGATGGTTTGGGCAATATTGGAAAAACTATTTTACTTATTTACGAAAAATATATGCTTTTCGATGGCCTTGAAATCCTCGAATTATCTTAACCACATCTATCCTTAATCTACATTGTCCACTACAATCTTAAATCTAATATAGGCGATTAATTAGCACACGTATATTTTCTAAAAAAATTTACATAGGACCACCATGAGATCTCTACATTAATATTTGCATCGTTAAATCTAACACAATATTTATCCAATCAACATTGCATAACCATTCCACACACATCCATAAATTTGGGATTTTTATACACTTCAAATAATCATTATCAAATTTTGACAAATATTCGACTCCGTAATAGTGAACTCAAATGAATTTTCAGCCATATCTTCCCGTAAAGACCCAATTCTAAAACCATTGACTCTAATACCACAACATGATATACCTAAAGTCAAGCTAAGTAATTTCATGAAAAAATTCGAGTATAGCATTCATAATAAATCTACCCAAAACACAAGCCGCCACTAGATCTAATGTTCTTAAAAAATTGTATGAGAATCAATATGTTTTACATGAATCACGAAACCTCGCACTCTGCGCTCCAATCCTCGACACAACTGGAATCACTGTTTGTAGATCGTGCATCATCTGCAATAACAAATTGGCGCTGCCCCACCTTGTTAACTCTGCCAGAATGAGAATCAGAGTTCTTAGAGTTTAAACAAGAATCGGAATCGGAGGTTTCCTCCATGAAATCATCATTAGCTACATGGATGAAACTCCAGTGGTACTCGGATTTGTTAACACATTCTAACATATTCCTGCAACACGCCTCCATGATATCTTGGGTGCGATAGATTTCGGAAATCCATGGTCTGAACGAGGTCTCCATTCCTGCAGAATCCCAGCTGCATTTGGTCCTCTTTCAGATACGGAGGGAGGCCGAGGTCATCATCCGAAGCATTCTGAAGATAATTCATATAACTCATGAATCCACCGAACTCTGCTGCATGATCTCCTTCCTCGCACTCTGCGCTCCAATCCTCGACACAACTGGAATCACTGGTCGTAGATTGTGCATCATCTGCAATAAAAAATTGGCGCTGCCCCGACTTGTTAACTTTGCCAGAATGAGAATCAGAGTTCTCAGAGTTTAAACAATAATCAGAATCGCAGGTTTCCTCCATGAAGTCATCATTAGGTACATGGATGAAACTCCAGTGGTACTCGGATTTGTTAACACATTCTAACATATTCCTGCAACACGCCTCCATGATATCTTGGCTGCGATATATTTCGGAACTGGGGACACTTATTGCTTCCAGAACACTTATTTAAAACTCAGAGAGTCTACAGTAATGCGCTGGGAATATCAACCGTAGCATTTGGTGAACATAGAACAAGGGTTTTGGCATAAGCCATCGAGAACGAGCTCGCAGACTCCAAGAACAGAGCGTCTAACTGAGTCCCAACTCCCTGGCCATGTGTGTGAGTGCAATAGCGCATGGGATAGGGTATGTGGAACGATCTGGAGGAAGACGGGAGGTGTGAAAGAACAACTGTCATGAGGAGCAGAGTCTGTGCTTCCAGCTGCCTAACCTGCAAAGGATCAGATCGAACCTGCGATCGGCTCTCTGGCTGGTGGTGGCTGGACTTCTTTATGTTATGCTCAGTTACTAGGCACATAGCTATAAGATCTACTAGTAGTGCTTTCGCCATAGCATACCAACCCATGCAGCTAGCCGGCTTACTGTTTCATAGTTTTATCTTCAATCAGTGGCAGGGACTTGCTGCTTCGCAGCCTCCCTTGTTTCCTGGTAAAAACAACAATGCCGCGTCAGAATACGGCTTCGATCATAAATCTGATTCTTGAAGATTGCATTTTCGATGGTCCTGGTAGTCCGGCAAATCTGTGACTACTTTTGATAAAATATCTGTGCATGATTAATCTGGTTGAAATTAGAAAAAAAATAATTTAGTAGCGGAATTTGCGGTTATTTTTCTTCAAATTTTAGTGAATTTTCTAATTACAAAATTTTTTATTTTAAAAAACGCATAAAACAGCCTGATTAGATTGTCTGAAAAACGCATTATCTTTATCCCAATATAACCATTAAAAACCTACATAATCCGAAATGGTTTATTATTTAGATTGTAATTTTGATAACCTATATAATCCGAAATGGTTTATAATGGTTTATTATTTAGATTGTAATTTTGATTGTAGATGATTTTGAAATAGGGTAGTTTATTAGTTGAAAATTTGTTTGGAAAATAGTGGAAATTCAGGTATGATTTTTGTAGAAATTTTGGGCGCTTTCGATTATAGTTGTTAATCTTTAGGATTTTTTCTGTCGAAGGATTTTTGATAATGTTGAATCTATTTTCACTATAAAAACAATTCAAAGACTCATATAATTAGAAATTTTGAAAAAAAAATCATCAAATGTTAGAGAAAAAAAAAGTTCCAAACAAACTTGTGGCATTTTTGTTTTTCAAAAATTAAAATTAAATTTATTGTATTAGTAAAATTTGTGCAACACAAAATTACAATTTTAAAAGGAATACTAAAAGTACAACACAAAATTACAATTTTAGTTCTAGTGAGAGCTCAAAATTCTTTGGCTTCAACCATAAAGAGATCTTGACTTGTATAATTTTTTTGAAAAAAAAGTTAGAATTTAAAAAACAAAGCACTTCATTAAGTAAAATTTAGAATAAATTTGAAGAAAATTACATTGGTTAACTTTTTGCTTCTCCTCTTGCTCAGGATCATTAAGGTGGAAGAGCACGGGATCATTCAGGTCTGAAAAATCGAAGTCGCACGCTCGCAATGAATCTTTATAGAATTTGGTTCTGAAATCCTTTCAACCTTGTAATTCTCATACAATTTTGAGAACAACTTCCAATTCATTATTGAGAACAACTTTCAATTCATTTTATAATCTCTATATTGAGTGTTGTCATTGGAGAATCATGTTTGGTAAAAGTTTTACTAAAACTTTTAATTAGTTAACTTTGATTTGTAGTTTGTTATGCTGGATGAAAACATCTTCAAATCGCCACGTTGATTTGCAACTTGCAATGTTGGATGAATTCAAATCTCCAAAGCATTAAGAGGTAGAGGATTAGGTTAAAAGGAGGAGAGATTTGTGCTGTTTTTGTAAAAAAAACTATAGAAAAACTATGAGACACTGAAGGACTAAAAGCTATAAACAACAAAAATTAGCAACAAAAAAATAAACATTGATGAGTGGATAGAATTATTTGGAAATCAATTCCAAACACCAAACTCCAACCATAAGTGACTCACAAAACCAATTGGGCATGTACCCTAAAAATGATAGGGAATCTAGATGACTAAATCCGCTATAACATGAGATATCATAGTGCAAAACAAGAAAAGGTTTAGAGACAATACATAAATGACATGCTTTAGACCTCCTCTTAGTCTATCTTTTAACATTTGTGTTGTATGGGATTTGAAATGTAGAGCAAGATGGGATTTGAAATGTTGATCATAACAGCTCCCTTATCTAATTGGAGGCTCTTATTAGCTTGCTTATAAACTTCAAAATTATTTTTTTTTTTGTAGGTTGGGGTGGGACTCTCTGATTTACATTTCCATTAAGTACCCCTCAACCGGGGAAGGGTAGACCAAGATTTGAACCCAAGACTTCTGGTTCCGTGAGACTTCATTTCCACGGCCATTGACGCTTGAGCTACCCCATGTGGACATAAACTTCAAAATTGTTATTTGTTAAGGTGTATTACAATTAATTTGGGTGAAGTTTTGGAAAGTCTCTCTTGCATTTCAAAATGTGAATTTTGATATTTTGAATATTTTTTTGAAGGTTTTGAATTACTTGAAAGTTTGTACCATAGTAGAAATCCTAAAAGTAAGAGTAATTTCAGATAATATAAACCTAAAGGAAGCGTTTGTTAAAATCGTAGATTGAGTAGCCAACTAGTGTGAACAGTGTTACTTGGGAGCGGGAGCAGAAGCGGGGAGCAGGAGCGGGAGCGACCATTTTCAGAAGCTCCCGGTTTGGGAGCGAATCCCGGAGCGATTTTTTAAAAATATATATATTTTTTATATTTTTTAATTTTTGATACATATATGTCAACAAAAACATGTAGAATGATGAAATAGACATAAAAACATAAAAAAACATAAATTGATCATTGAACCATATCACATCAATCATCTAGAAATTATAATCGTCATCAACCTTAGTAAAATAATAAATTAAAATAGCATTCAATTCAATAACATTTATCATCATTGATCACCAAAGTAACAAGTTGTACTTGTAAGCCAAGTTTAACCATTACAAGAAGTAATATCGAAGATATTTCTAAGTCCTAACTTCTAACTGTTAACATGATATGAAATGTTAAAAATTTATAAAATGAAACATGAATAATGAGATGAAATGAAACAACTTTAGTCTTTCACAAAGCATCATATTCATAATTCACAATCATTACCAATGAGTTATAATTGCCAAGGCCCAACTTCAAACTTCAAATTTTCATTGTCACAGTGATATAATGTTTACAAAAAATATCATAATGTCATAATGATATGAAAGAGTCAAGAGTCAAGAGTCAAGAGTCAAGGACTCAAAACTCAACAGTTATGAAAACTAAAGTGACAAAGTCTAATAGAAACTAAAAAAGACAAGTAAACTGTAAATCTACAAGTGGCCCTTGCCACGAG
>APFE031083924.1:62075-85647 GCA_000404065.3 Pinus taeda
GATTTGTGAGGCTGGTCTTGCAAAGGTTCGACCAGTTCAAGCCCTAACTCCCTATATCCTGACCTCGTTGGGGACATGCAAAGAAAAATAGAGAAAAAGCAGACCGCTCTGATACCAGTGATCTAGATTTTAACAGGAATGCTACAAATTACAAACATAACCATAAACACAAAGATGCAATGGAAATAATACTTCATTTCATTAATGTAAAATACAGTGATATGCTTACAAACAGAAAATGGAAATGAATAGCTAGGGCGATGGTAGCTTATCTCTGGGAAGAGATGTGGTGGCTACATGCCTCTAAACTGTGTTACAATGAGGCATGAAGGCCTATTTATTTTTGAGAAACAATGTAAAACCCTTCGCATCTTGGAGCCTAACCCTAGAAGATGAAACACCAAATTATGGGCCCTATTTGGGTAAATTGGTACATCAATTTCCCGGGGTCATAACTTTGGCATTCGATCTCCATTTTCCACGTACAATAGCTTGTTTGTGAAGGGAAACATTGGTCCATGCACAAATTTTTCCCCCATATTTCCCAAAAAAACGTCATTTAGGGCCTTAAAACGGCTCCGAAAGTTCAAGACCCGAAAAACTGCTAAAAATAATAAATTGTGCTACAATTTAGGAAGCTAAAAAGACTGAAAGTGACAGTTTTGGGGGTCCAAATGGGATAGGTGAGTGGCCACCAACATCCACCTGGATCATTCCTCCCCCCTTAGGAAGCAATGGTCCCCATTGCGTTGAGTTCCTCCATCTGTTGAACTTGGTCCCTGGTGAGCTGTTCTGCAATCTTGGATGTGTCCAATAATGGTGGGAAGCATGGTCGAGGGTAGTACACATTGAACACTCGGTGCAAGTGAAGGAATGGAGGAATTTTGTGCTTCAAATCATTGTTTCCCATAGCCTCGGTACTAGTGCAAGGGCCATGTCAGAGTGGTCTGAGTTTTTGATGGGTTCTGGTAAGGCGTTCTCTCTGTAGATGTAACCAAATTTTGTTGCCCACCTGAAACTTGTGTGGTACCCCTGTGGGTGAGGAGAATTTGTTCCTGTGTTCTGTCATGACCGTATCACTTTGATACTGCTACTGCTTGGAGGAACCCTTTGCGAGGATCATGCATGTAGCAATGATCTTCCCCTTAATTTGAGAGTGAACCAGACAGAAAATGAATTTCCTAGTTTGGGAGATGAGCTTGCTGCCTTTCTTGGTAGTGATCAAATAGGTGGTGGTAGGTGGGGCTACCTCCGATATCTTGTATAATGAATCACCCAAAGAAATAATGACAACGTGAGGCCTTGACTCATACACAACATGTCGCCTCCACAAGTATGGTTGGCCTAATAGTACATCACAAACATCCAAAGGTGTAACATCACACAATACCTCGTCTGTGAAGGGCTTGATGCTGTAGGGAAGGTCGCACTGCTAGTGAACATTGAGATCTCGTCCTTCATGAAGCCACCCGATACTATATGTCTACATGTGTGGTGTAGTCGATAGGCCCAACCACTTCATGACCTCTACTGAAATGAGCTTCTTTTGGCTGCCACTGTCGACAATGAATTGCAGCGATGAACCCTTCACCCACTTCTGTGAGTGGAAAAGATACTCCCCTTCCTCTAGGTCTTCGGGCTCATTCTTCTTGACCTTGGCAGTAGAAACAGTGACGTCGAGCTCTGCATCAATGATCTGCTTCCCTTTGCCATTCCCCTTATTAGGTTCTGCCTTAGGGTCGGAACATGCATTTGATTCGGAAGCCTTCAACTTGGCCACCAGCGATTGCTTGGTCTGACACTCACTTGTGTTATGAGTGGGACTCTTGTGGAACTCACACCACTTTCCTGTGTCCTTCTTTGACTTTGTGGTGTTGTTCTTTTCTTGCGGCTTCGACGGGTTGTCTTGGGCCACCCTGCCTTGGCTTTGTCCTTTGGTCTTCAGATTTGCAGATCCAAAGTCTCGCTTCTTCTGTTTGAACTTTTGCTCATTTTTGACAACGTATTGGTATGTCGTGTCGAGCGAGGAGATGTTCAGGAACTCCATCTCTTCTTGGATGTATTTTTGTAGGCAGCCATGGTATTTGAGTACCAAATGTAGCTTAGAGTCCTTGATACCCAACTGTGTGAGAAGGGTATGAAATATGTTTGTGAACTCTGGCACATGTTGGTCCCTTCCCTGTCGCAGCGTGGTCCATTTGATGTATGTGTCCTCATAGCTTTTGACAGGGTAGTGCTGCTCCTTGAAGGCATCTCAAAATGAGTCCCAAGCGAGTGCTGCTGAAAATAGTGAGCTCGTACTTTAATTCTTCTGCTTGCAGTAGGTTTCCCACCAGTCCTTGATGTGGGGGGCTGCTTTGAGAAGAGCGAAAACAATCTTTTCCCGTCTCGAAAATTCATGAACAGAAAAATACCCATCTAGCAGATTTAACCATTTATCTACGACATCTGTGTCTATTTGGCCCTCGAAGATGGGGATTTCAAAATTAACTTGTACCATAAATGGCGTGGCATTTCTAGAGTAGCTGTTGGAAGCCGAGGCATCGCCTTTGGGTAGCCGCTGAGGGATATGTGCAAAGCTATCCATCATCGCGTTCCTTTGTCGCTCAAGGGCTTCTTTGAGAAAGATTTTGATAAGATCTCCTTCCCCCTCATCTTTCTTCTCATCTGCCATGGGAGACCGTCGGGATTTGCGAGGCTGGTCTTGTAAAGGTTAAACCAGTTCAAGCCCTAACTCCCTATATCCTGACCTCGTTGGGGACATGCAAAGAAAAACAGAGAAAAAGCAGACCGCTCTAATACCACTAATCTGGATTTTAACAGGAACACAACAAATTACAGAGATAACCATAAACACAAATTTGCAGCGGAAATAATACTTCATTTCATTAATGTAAAATACTGAGATATGCTTATAAATAGAAAATGGAAATGAACAGCTAGGGCAATGGTAGCTTATCTCTGAGAAGAGATGTGGTGGCTACATGCCTCTGAACTGTGTTACAATGAGGCTTGAAGGCCTATTTATTGTTGAGAAACAATGTAAAACCTTTCACATCCCAAAACCTAACCCTAGAAGATGAAACGCCAAATTGTGGGCCTCGTTTTGGTAAATTGGTATGTCAATTTCCCGGGGTCGTAACTTTAGCATACGATCTCCATTTGACACGTATAGTAGCTCGTTAGAAAGATCTATGCTAGCGCTACCACTTTGGGAAGGGAAACATCGTTCCATGGACCCATGTTGCCCCTAGATTTCCCAAAAAACGGCGTTTAGGCCTCAAAACGGCTCCGGAAGTTCAGGACTCGAAAAAATGCTAAAAATAGTAAACTATGCTACAATTTAGGAAACTGGAAAAACTGAAAGAGACAGTTGTGGGGGTCCAAATGGGATAGGTGGGTGCCCACCAACATCCACCTGGATCACTCTCTATAAGACTTTTCTTTCTCACTAATTTCTTTGAATTATCTAGAAATTCAACAGGGCTAGGCTCTTGGTGAGGCTTGGTGAAAATTCTTTTAGGATCCAGATCTATTAAAAACTTATCACACAGCTAATAAAATCAAACTTAATAACACACTCAAATATATACAAGAGTACAACCTTAAATCATGTAATTCATTGTGATAGAAGAGCACTAGTTTATTGAAATATTGATTAAATACCAAGGAATAATTATTTTTCAATTTAAAAAGCAGTCTTCCCCAATATGGTCGCCACTATGTTGTCATTCTATATTTTTGAGGTTGAGGGATTAAACACATAGGACAGCATCATAACCACTTTGGAAGTTGGGATCTCTTTGTAAAATTAATTATGTTTGATGTGAATTTAGGCTAGTTATTATTGTATTGATTTTTTTTTGTACAGGGCAAGCTAGGTTTCACTACTTGGCTCTTCTAGAAATTTAAATGGATTATGATACAAAAAAATGTAAGATTTAGTAGAAATTAAGTAGCAATTAAGAATTCCTTAATTTGACTTCAGTAGAGAACATGTAAATTACTAACAACCAGAATAGGGTGCTCTATGTAAGATTTTTTATTCATCATAGTTTATGTTAGGTAATTAATCCTTCCAAAAATTACAGAGAAATAAAACAATGACCAAACACATAAACTGAAGAAAAACATCACCATTTGGTACACTAGACGAATCTTTTGAAAATGTCCTTGTATTATTGATGCTCTAGCAACTTTGAAAATTTACAATTTTGCAAAGGAAATTATATTCAGAAATCAACCCTTAATAATTCAAATAGTGAAGTATTTATACAAATAATTACAAAATCATTACAAAATCGTTGTCTCAACTGACAATGTATTATTAGCCTTATTCTAACAGTAAAATTTATCTTTGCGAGAAAAATAGGCAACGTAGACAATTGCATGGAAAGGTGGCTCTGTTTTGGTGGATTTGGTTGTGGAATCAACCTAAAACTGTGTCACGTTGATGTGATGGTTGTCATGCTGGTTTTCGTGTTGGCTATTGTTTTTGATGAATCCAAATTACCTTTTAATCCAGTAAATCACATAATTCTTCCCACCTTTTTTCATCTAGTATGGTTAATTTAATTACCTTCCAATAAATCTCATCAACCTCAGTGTATTTGGAAAATATTGGTTTTACTGGGGGGACATGTTTTACTTCATTCTGGATATAGAAGTCATTTGCCATAGTTTCTAAAAATGATCTTGTTGTCATACTACCTTTTATCCCACTGAATTTGATGCTGCTTCTAGCCATTTCCTTCATCTTCAAAACATAATCTTCTTCAGTGAAAATTTTATCATTAATCACATAAATGTTGGGTAGCCCTTTCTAGATTAACACTTCAATTCTGTTGCAAAACCTGTTCACTCCCAACTCTAGTGTTTCACACCTTTCTTCCAATTGATCAATGAGGTTCCTTTTAGTCAAAACTTTCTTAACTTCCAAAATAGTGGGAGTCCTGTCACTAATTCCTAATTCTTCAAGTTCATATTTAGTCTTCAAATTTAGGAATCTGATGATATTAGAGGCTTCTGTGGGTATATCTCCTAGTTTTTCTCTTACGTGAACAATGGGTTTTGGGGCCTTTTCTATCAATTATTTTTGTTCGAAAAAGATTTGGATACACGGCCAAATCTTATTCATAGAGTCCAGAATACCCATCCAAATGGTTTTCTTAGCTTGGGCCAAGGTCTAACCAATTGATGTATACTTTTCCACCTTTTGTAATCTCTCCAGCAAACTCTGTGATTTCTGCACTTCAGCCATATGAGAGGATTTACTTATGGCTTTCTGTTCTTGCAGAGCTTTGAGATATCCCTGGAATGTCTTGATCTCTTCATACTAGATTGACATGTTATCCATTGTTTTTTTTCACTTGTTCAACGTTAGTAGTTTGAGTGGAAGAAGTAGCTGCAGTTGTTGTTTCCATTGCTGGGAGATGAGTGATGGGTATGGCCATATTTTGACTATGTTCCTTCTCTTTGATCATTTTTTCCATTTCTGCCTCCTTCTATCTGATTTGTATATTCTTCTCTATAATCAGCATCATCATGCTAGCCTTTTGTGCCTCATTTTCTTTAATGTCTTTAGTTAAAGGATCCTCTGGGCTGGTAGTTTTAGCTACTTTCTCAATGCTGCAATATCCATATATTTCTTCTTGATGATCTCCTCTGCAAAATTTATATCTTTAGGATCATATCCTATCTTGACTACCAAATATTCTAAAGATTTGATCATATTATCCTTTTATAAGGAGGATATCTTTTACATTTTCAACTAGAACTGAATGTTGGCATATGAAACCTACAACTCGGACAATGACATGGCAGTATTAGTTAATGTACAAGAAATCATCTCACCATTCTTTTTATGCATCTCCATTTGATCGATGGGATGAATATCTTTGGTGTTGAATTCAAATGTAGTACTCTTATAATCTGTTGATGTCTTTGGGTGTGGGAATTGAGCCTCACGGAAGGCCATCTGCATCTTTCCCTGCTATGTATCAATAATTGATAGTAACCTGCTTTGTGAGCTTGAAGTCTGCTTCTGAAATTAATTATAGGTATTGTTCTTAAGAATCTCATTATTAAATTTAATCTCTTGGTACCTATCAAAAACATTATTTTCCTTCTCTCCTTGGACATTCTGTAAATCTATATTTGTATCTTTTTGACCTTGTGATGTTGAAGTTCCAATAGGAGATGTAAAAAATTTGTTGCTCGTAGGTGGTGAGTCTGTAATTATAATGCCAGCATGATATTCTATCTCCTTTTCAACATTTGTCCTAGGATTCACATTTTTCCTTTTCCTGTAAATGATCCTGAACTCCTTAGCCTGACTACTTGTTGTTGATGATGACCCCTCCTCTTTGTGTATTTTACTTGTTTTCTTGTGAGGAGTGGGAGTCAGTAAATTTGAAGTAGAGAATAATTGTTCCTCGGCTTCTTCCAATGTATTTTCTACCCACTCTAAC
Source organism: Pinus taeda (assembly GCA_000404065.3). Lineage (NCBI taxonomy): Eukaryota > Viridiplantae > Streptophyta > Pinopsida > Pinales > Pinaceae > Pinus > Pinus taeda. The sequence continues at coordinate 68,546 of APFE031083924.1, forward strand.
TGATTTGCATACTTTTATATTTCAGGCCTTGAGGTATGAATATAGGGACTAGTTTTGTTTTCTAGTCTTAGCTTAGAAATGACACCCCAAGGATCATAAGGCCATGTAAAAGTCAGGTTGAATTTCACCTCCTTAAGAATTTTGTCTACCTCTTCTCCTGCTAACCTGGTGTTGGGGCCTTTGTTTTCATTTTAAAATATTTTTTAATATTTTTTAATATATAAATAAGAGGAAATGGGTGGTCAAGTTGCAGTGAAGATAGATGGGGCGGAAGGCAGGAACATGCAGTTGTAGGATGGTTGTGGTAAAGTGTCAGCAGAAGGCAGAAGCAACCAAGCGGACAAGATGGATGAGAGGCAGCCAAGGAAAGCAACAACCGAGTGGGAAATACCAATGCAAGCGGAAGAAGGAATACAAAAGGAGAAAGCTATAAGGACAAATGGGTTGGTTGCAGTTTGATGGATTAGTAGCACCTAAATGCGGACAAGCAAAACCTCTGGGTTGAAGATCGAACCAGTAGCCGAGAACAGGTTGAGTCTGCCATAGGCAGTTAGATCCTGTAATCAGGTATTCCTTGTAGTTACCTATGGCTAAGGCTAATGTATTACATATTGATCTTCTGTTGATTTAAGATGAATGATGATCTAGACTGGTTAGTACGATGTATGTATTTTCTTATGATATATAGACCCGCTCAAATTTTAAATATATTGCAAGACTTTGTATGTGGTAGCTTCATTGTGTTGAATGATATGTTGTTATCCCGAATATACGTATGATTTTGATTACATATTGATGGTTGATATACCGCTGACCCCATGGTGAACCCCTTCTTATTTTTGGTCGCGACACCCCTCAGGTGAGACTCCTTACCCTTTGGGTAAGGTGAAAATGTTGGTGTTGTCCTAGACTACAACGAGCCATTGTTTTCCCTCTGCACCTAAGCCGAGGGTCTCCCCTGATGACACTTTTGTGCTAACAAATGGCTCCATTATCGGGACCTGAAGTTACAAGAATCGGTTTGGAACATGGTGTCGAGGATATTCAAGAAAGAGATTAGAGATTGGTAGTTTAACATATTAGATCATTTTATAGTAGAATAAGTTATTCAAAGAGGTAAACCAATTGCCAAAGTTAGCAGAGAAACTTTTTATGCTGAGGGTGCTAGTGACCAGTACGAGATCTTCTGGTGCAAGTTCCTAGAAGACTTGTATAATTGGCTAAGAATGTTGAAAGGGTAGAATCGATCGGAGGGAACAGTGTCAGCTCATCACAATTAGACTTCCTTAGAACTTGTATCACTCCGGCAGTTAGACAATGATCTGACAAGGGATGCTGAATTTTGGGTATAGACTACAATGGAGGGGTACATAGTCGAGTTTGCTGAAAAAAATTATCAATCCTTTTCAAGGGTGGAAGCGGTGTTCAAGTCCGAGTTAAGTGGAAGGTTGGTGAGGGAAGTGTTGTTGTGGATTAAAATGTTCATGGTAGAAGAAGGACTACTACTCTCACCTGCTGTGGCAATTGTAGTGTAAAACACTAGTATTGGGGGAAGGACCTAAGGGGAGAATTCTACCAGTTGGGGAATAGATATGTTGCTAAAGGAATGGATGTAGAAGGGTTGCAGAAAGCTAGAGACATTAGGGCGTAAATGAGAGTGTCATTATTTGACAAGTGGAAAGTAAGAGTGGTTTAGACTTTGAAGAAGAGAAAAATGGGACCCCACCAAGTAGGAGTGGTCTCAGGGAGATTAAAGGATAATACAGGACAAGATAAGAATGGCGATCTGAAAGACAGGATCCAAAATAATAAATAGGATCCTTCCTTACAGGTTGCAGGAAGGATAGCGAAGGAACAGATGTCGAGTAGTCGCGAAGAGGAAAGGGAAGAGAAAATGGGTAACGTCATGAGAATGTCATTTTCCGAAGGAGAAACATCAACAAGAAGTCAGCAGCAATATCCCCAAGGTACAGGCAGTTTTCCTTGCGACCTTCCCTTGGTGCCTTACTATAATTCGGAGAAATTTGTTTTTAAATTAACTAAATAAATACGAGTACACAACGTGTATGAGAAATATAAGGCCAGTTTCAATACAGTAAATAACAGGGGAAATAGTGGTATTAGTAATATGGGACTACAAGGATCTCAGCAGCTCGGAACCAAGGGATTGTGTTATTAGTGCATAATCAAATAAAGATGGTGGGATCTTTTACCAGATACCCAGAGTTTGAGGGTAGAGGAATTGAAGACATAAAATAGCACTGGTATCTCTGTGAAGCTATATGGACAACACGACATACACCAAACAACATTAATTCATTTGAGTTCCAGACCATGCTAAGGGAGAGAGCTCTACGTTGGTTTATAAAATGGCTGGAACATAACCAAAATCCCACAATAGATGAGATCAATCGGGGGTTCGCGCAGGAATTTAAAGTACCTTAGACTGACCAAAAAGGGCTATCATAACTATGGGAAATCAAGTAGAAGGAAGACGAGACTGCTTGGGAACTAATGCAAATATTTAAGGATTTCATTTCTAAGCTGAGTTACACCCTAGATCCTAATCACCAGAGAGTCTGGTTCATCAAGGCGCTCTTTCCCCTTACAAGGACGTTGTTAATGCAACAAAAGATTAGGACTCTTTAGGATGCTTTAGAGCAAGCGTCCCGCATAGAGGCTATGGCTGGATATCTACATAAATATTGGGGAGGGATGGGATTGTAGGATCCATCGATTAGGGGCCTTCAAAATCAGATTGCCACCTTAATGAATAAATTGAAGGATCTACAACCTGTTCAGCCAATTAGACCCAATATATGGTGCACTTACTATATGGTGGAGGGACATTTCGCACCAGAATGTCCGAGGTTGTAGGGAATTAACCATTTACGGGGAGTTTTAGGATCATCAGGAACCCCACCAATAGTAGGAGTTGCGGCAGTAGGAGCACAAGGAGCTTTCCCTGGACGAAACAATTAGGAATACTGTGAAATTTGTAGGATGTATGGACATCTACCACGGATGTGCCAAATACTATGGAAGTACTCCAATGTCCCTAACAATAGCTATTGTGATTTTTGTGCATCTACAATGCATCCCACAGACTAATGCAGGGAATTGGATGCTTTAGCAGAATGACTAGACAAGTCGACGTTTAGAATCAATGAGTCCAATAGGGGAGAAAGAGGAGGAAATGGGAGAGGAGGAAGAGCGGGAGAAAGAAGTCTTGTAAGGTGATACAACTGTGACCAAGAGGGGCACGTTTCTAGGGAGTGCCCACTCCCTAGGAGGTCGTGGTGTTCACAATTCAAAATTAATACTCATGCCACAGAGGATTGCCAAGAACTCATTTCAAACTAGGAAGAAAGGACTAGATAGAGAGGGGCTAACTTAGTTAACATCAAACCTCATACAGATAACAGTCTTCCCATAACTAACATAAATATAGTTACAAGAGGGGGAAAGAAGAGAGGGGAATATCAGGGCGTAGGGGACCCACCCTCGATCATTAAGGCAACATCTCCGAAGAAATCATACAAGCTTGGGCAACAAAAACATTATTATCACGAGTCATCTAAATTGTTTGAAGGGATGACCGAGATAAAGGAAAGCCATAAAGAGAATAACCATACACTCAATAATGCTCATCTGTTATAAGAATAGTTTAAGTTGTTTTTATAGATCGTTGAGGATGAACACATGTTGAAAGAGTTGTGTAAAATCTTAAAAGCAACATTGCCATAGGAGATAAGGGAAGCGGAACGGCCATCTGCCAACTTACCAGAAAGGCATACAAGAAGAGTATGGAAAAATAATAAGAGAAGCGGAAAGGAATTCTGAATCAATGCCCAAGTTGTGGGATTCCAAATCAAGGACACAATGCTGGACATAGGATCGGATGCAAACATCCTTCCTAGGAAAACATGGGAGGTGATGGAGAAGCCACAACTGAAATATTCACCGATACAATTGAGAATGGTGAATCATTACTATATCCTACCCATTGGAAGGCTAAAAAATGTAGAAGTGGATGTGGCAGGAGTAAGGATGTACACTGAATTCGAAGTAATTTACATAATGGGTGATAAGGACCCATATCCAACACTCCTTGGGATCAATTGGACCTATGAGAACTATGTTGTCATCAACCTAAAGAAAGAATTAATGATCTTCGAAGCAGAAGGAATGAGGGTGATACAACCCTTGGACCCCTATCAGGTACCTAGGTTCATGGAACTTGTAGATGAGAGGGATGAGCCAGGAATGCTAGACTAGCTATACACACTAACAAAAGGTAAAAGATAATATAACATAAATCCTACAACAGGAAGATCTGTCAGTTGGAGGAGTATTCAGAGCTCAGAAGCTAGTTTGGAAGCCACGTGGGATGCATGGCAGGAAGGCGGATATGAACTCGATACCAGACATTGCACACAGATAGGCAAGATAAATTGGATAGGGGTAGAGGTAAGCGACTATCCCAAATTCCATGGCATTGAACCAGTAGACATTTTCTTGAACAAAGTAGACAGAAACATAAGGGAAGATCAAAAATTTCCATTGCTATATATCGCGCTCCTTGCCACACCAAAAAGGTTGTGGAGAAAACACTTGAACACATTGCAAGAATGAGGAGCCATAAAGGAAGCCATGAGGGAGACGTTCAATCAAGAGGAAGACCGCCTGCAAGATAATATGAAATACAGAGGTAATTCGGATCCTAAGATGCACTTAGAGGCCTGCATAAAAATTTGGGTAGAGAGAGAAAGGATTCTAAAAGAAGTGTGGGTAGATGTATTCATATATACCCTAGGTACCATTCCCTAAGCTTGGTATGTGCATGAGGAGCTCTGTAAACAAATGGCAGATTGGGATACCATGGCGGCTGAGTTCATCAGTAGCTTCTTATTTAGGGATGATGATATACACATGACTAGGACACTACATGCAATTAAAAGAATCATGTTCACCCGAGGATAGATGGTTGAAGGTTGCATTGATGAAAAGTTCCTACAGTATATTTACGACACAAATTCTCCAGAACATGTAGTCTGCGACAAGGTGGATACAAAACCAAATGAAGATGGGTTAGAAGGACAGAGACATATAACCTTTGAGGAAATAGAAGGGGAAACGGATATACAAGAAAGTCCTACAAAAGAAACCGCACACCTACTACCAATGAAATAGCAGGGGAGCTTCAGCCAGACCGGTTCGAATCCGGTTGATCTTTATCTTCCCGAACTCTAACTCATTTTCACCCGGTAAAGGACCTTACTTTCGCAGAGCTCTTTGAGGGGAAGAAATCAAGTCAATCCAGAATATCGTATACAAAGAGATATCTCAATTATATATATGTCATATGCATTTCATATCATATCAGATAGCTACGGAGGTTTGAACATATTTCGATGGCGGTGGTCGAGAGTTCGCTTCCTCACCCTACTAATTTGGCCATAAAAACGGCTGGAAGGAATCAATATCTTGATGGAAGGGAGAAAGCCCCCCATTTCCCCACCCGAGAAAGAAGGCTTGAAGAAGAAAAATATTGGAATGGAAGATAAACCCAAGATGGCATCTATGGGGGATTATTGGGATTAACAGGTGAGAAAAGAAATTTTTGAACTATTGTAGGAATACCAAGACTTGTTCCCAACATTAGTATGGGAGCTGAAAGGAATAAAAGGAGACATAGGGGAGATTAAGATTGTTTTGAGGCAGGAAGCCCGTGCAGTGAAGCACATGTCGTATAGATTGAACCCCAAGGTGAAAGAAAAGGTTAAGAGGGAAATAGGCAAAATGTTAGAAGCAGGGATTATATTTTTGGTAGATGAAACGGAATGGATCAATTTGATAGTCATACAGAACAAGAAAGATGCAACATAAATTAGGTGTTGTGTTGATTATAGAAGTTCGAACAATGCATGTGTGCATGATCCCTTTCCGATGCCCTTCAATGATGAAGTCTTGGACAATGTCGCGGGAAATGAAGCATACTCATTCACGGGTGGATTCTCAGGCTACCATCAGGTTTGAATAGCCGAAGAGGAAAAATGGAAGACAACATTCACTACTGGGGGTCATATGCTTACCATGTAATGTATTTCAGGTTGAAGAACGTACCTGCGATCTTTTCAAGGATTTTTATAGCTATATTTCAAGACTACATTCACAAGTTCCTCTAAGTGTACATGGATGACTGGACATTATATATGTTCTTGAAGAAACAAACAAGCTTACTAACGTTCATGTTTGAAAGGTGCCACATTTGAAAATTTCCTTAAACCTAAAGAAGTGCATTTTTGCAGTTCCATTTCGAACACTGTTGGGCGACATTGTCTACGAAGACAAAGTGTGCGTAGATCTAGCAAAGGTTGCGATAATTGTCAAAATGAAGCTGCCAAACAATGTAAATAAATTGAGGTTGACTCTGGGCCATATAGGGTATTATTAGCACTTCATTTGGAATTATGCATCGATCACAACCCCGATGGAGAAGTTACTGAAGATGACAGAAGTATTCACTTGGAAAGAGGATTGTCAAGCAGTATTGGATAAATTGAAAGAGAAACTGGTATGTGCTCTAACCCTTGGCTATCCAGATTGGAACAAAACATTTTATGTACATATTGATGTTCCAAGGATCACACTAGGTGCAGTCCTAGCACAACTAGGGGAGAGAAATATGGATCACTTGGTTTACTATGCCAACAGGAAGTTTTTAATGACAGAAATAAACTATACAACAATAGAGAGGGAGGCATTGGCGATGGTCTACTCTCTGCAGAAATTTAGGCATTACTTGTTGGGGGTGCCATTCATGTTTTTCACTAATCATTCAGCACTGAAGTATTTAGTAAACAAACTAGTGTTAGAGGGTAGTATATGTCGATGGTTATTACTCTTCCAAGAATTCACTTTTGAGGTGGTCATCAAACCCAGAAGACTGAATGTGGGGCCATATCATCTGTCACGACTGGAGACAGGAGAGAATGAAGGGGCATTGGATGATCAGCTACCTGATGTTGACTTATTTAGAATAGAAGTAGTCCCGTGCTACTTAGAAGTAATTGTTGGGCTATTGACAATAGGGAACTACCGAGAGGGGTATACACCAAAGCAGAAGCGACACCTAATAGTAAGGGCATAAAACTACCAATTAATTGTAGGACATATTTATAAGATGGGACAGGATCAACTCCTAAGATGTTGCATACTTCAGCATGAAAGAGAAGATGTGCTATGGGAATTTCACGGTAGGTTCGTGGGAGGCCATGTAAGAGGAAAATCCATTGCAAGGAAGATAAGACATGCAGAATTATGGTGGCCATCCCTCCACGAATATTCTAAGGAGTATGCTAAGAATTGTGATGTCTATTAGAGGGTTAGGAAGCCTTCCCAAAGAGACAAACTTCCCTTGAAACTCCTTCATACAGTGAAGATATTCGAAAAGTGGGCAATAGATTTCATCAGACCAATAACACCACCAACAAGACATTCACATGAAAGATACATAATAAAGGCACTAAATATCTCACCAGATGGGAAAAGGCAGCACCCGTCAAGGACTGTATAGCTGACACTACTGCAAGGTTCATTTTTGAGAATATAATTTCAAGATTTGGATGCCCAAAAAGCTTGACAAGTGATCAAGGAACACATTTTATAAATGAAACCGTTGAGTCCCTTCTCAAGAATTTTATGATTCAGCATCATAAAAGTAGTCCATACCATCCACAGGCCAACAAAACTATCGAGGCATTCAATAAAATACTAGTAAAAGGTCTCACAAAAATTATATCAGCTAATAGGGACAATTGTGACGAGCGTGTACCAGAAACCCTATGGACATACAGAGCAACAATGAAAAGAATTCATAAACAAACACCATTTCATTTGGTATATGGGAAGGAAGCAGTAGTGCCAGCAGAGTTCATAGTACCCAACATGTTTATTTATGAGGCAAAAAAAGCGACAAATAATGTAGCATTAAGAGAAAGACGAAATCAACATATGGAACTTGACGAATCCAGATTCTTGGCTGAATTTCAACAATCAGTAAAGTAGAGAAGTAAAAAATCCTGGCATGAAAGGCATATCAGGAAGAAGACATTCAAAGTTGGAGATCACATATTATTATACGACAACAACTTCCAAAATTTTCCAGGAAAATTGCAGATGCACTGGCCAGGCCCATTCATATTTGTGGAAATCAGATATTCTTGAGCGGTAAGGTTAGCACAACTAGATGGAGATATGCTACAAGGTTGGGTAAACGACGCACGCCTGAAGCCCTTCCACATGCCAACGAACACAATCTCAAGTTAAGGGGGTCTTGGAAATGAGCCTCCCAGTAGCTAGTAGTTAATAAAATTTAGCCAAGTCATTTCAGCATTCATTTGAAGTTTGTGTATTATCAGTGTTTTAGCAATAATAAGAAAAAGCTTCAATAAGGTTGAGGAAAAATTTTCATAATACTGCAACCCATTTGTGGTCAGGGCGGAATAGGTATATTTAGTAGTCACTCATAGGCACAAGCATTTCCAGTTCTTAAGATACATGTAGGAAGACACTTTTTCAGTCTTAATAAGCACACACATTATCCATCCTTTCCATCATACGAATAGCCATTTTCATAATAAGTAACTAATAATGCAACTGTCAAGTGGAAGAAGTAAAATATTTTCATGTTAGGAACAAATTTAGTTAATAAATACCCCCCATTACAATAGTTAATAAGCGATGTGGCCCACTCTGTCCTTTCCCAGTCCATGTCAGAAATGTCAGGTCTAGGTCAGCCAACAGTGGCAAAGCATGGTTAGGATACATGGGGAAGTTTTTGTAGTAATTAGTTACTAAATTCCAATCAGGAAACGTCATGTCAAGCTCGGCCTATTTAATTTGTAAGATAATGAAGAAAGCTACAGAATTTCAAGTGCAAGTAGCAAAGAAAATCCAATTTTTCTCTAAAGAACAACAGCAGAAGCGCAAGAGTACGAAGCCTCAGGTGAAAATTTTCTATCAGAGATGCAGAGCAATGGAAAAAGTAATTCTCTCAGTTCTAGATGATAAACTAGATGAGCGAATTGCACTATTGGAAAATCTATATGGGAAATATGACGAGTCTACCTTAATTGACAACAACCTTACTAGTTACTTCCAGTTTCCAATGCTAAAAAGGGAGGTTTATACAGAATAAATTCAGAAGGAAGATGGCACCAAAACAACCAAAGTCAGGGAGGATTTCAGAGGATTGCAAAGGTTAACACTGATCAATTTGAAAATTTTACTGGTCTTTGGCACTCAACTGGCTGCAATGTAGTGTACCAAATTACTAGCCATCAGAATGCATGGGGGGTCCCTGTGGCTCGACAAGGAGTACCCAATTCACGTAGATGATATTCAACGTCTCACGGGGATGTAGTTGGAGGTAATGCATAAACACAACATTCCTGGCATGCACCAAAAGAGCAAAGAAGCAGGGAGAAGATGATTATTATGCAAGATATGGAACAAAGCGAGGCGGATGGGGAGCCAAAATTGACATGATCGGAAAAATTGAGATAAGGTTTACCAGCTACATCATAGTAGGTAAGACCATGAGACACTTTGCAAGGAACCAATGCACTATAGATGAAATTTCGGTTGCGGAACACTACTGCAATGGAGAAGTTCTCAATTGGTCTGCTTTCGTATTAAATTAGCTCTTCGAAGCATGTGACGATATCTACAGGTAGAGTAACAATTTCCTATTTGGATATATACTGATGTCTCTGGCGATGCGGAAATAGCGGCCACCAAGGGGGAGGTAAATATTACAGATCACTGAAGGACATTTGTTAGCACTCCAGTACGAGCTGTGGAGAGCTTTGAGGGATCTGAGCAGTAAATAAATTACTAAGGTAGCTTTCAATGAATGGTATGAGTTGATGTTGATTGCAATTAGGTTGATGGAGAGGATACCCGAACCACTACTGGATGAGTTCTCTAACAAAATCTAGTTTGGAGCCTTGCATGGGCACACTTACTTTCGAGTACAGTGTGTCCATCCTGACACTTTTAAGATGAGGCCACAAAAAATTGTTTTGACTAAAGAGGCACTCCATAGCAAGATTAGATCATGGTCGGGGTTCACCAGCAAAATTACGAAGGGGAAGTACCGATATATTTTTGGTGGCTTGAAGCCACAATTGCAAGAGGGAGAAGTAGGGGAAAGCAGTAGAAAGAGGCCAACTAAAGATGGCATTCACCCGATGGTGTTGCGGATGGAACAAAAAATGTTTGTGATAAGGCAGACGATCACAAGCTTCAATGAGCACTTAGGTGAGGCTAACCAATGCATGCAATTTCAAGGTTCTACTATGTTTTTGCCAATTATTACAACTTCATTGGCTATGGCAATCCCCACTGGGGGAGCTTGAACCCCATCCCAGCTAACCTTTCTGAAACTCAAAAAGAAAAGATTAATTCGGAACCCAGTCGTTAAGAAGACAAGAACTACCCCTACAATTCACATTGTCGACCTTACTGATGAGGTTGTACAATTAGTCTCCACATCCCCAGTTATTGAATAACTCCCAATACCTCTACTATCCTACATCAGTTGTAGGAGTCTTCTCCCCATACTACCTCCACTACCGCAACCCTGTCGAAAACCCTCCCCTTCAGCACATGACTAGAAACTATAGAAATGAAGGTCAAATCAATAGGGTAGTTTAGAGGGGCCACCTCTTCTAGTGGCACCTAGAAGAGCTTGCTAGCCTCTCTGCTTTTGGGTCAGACCCACTCCAGGAGAAAGGACCAACCATAACTCTTCCGCAGGAGGGGGGGGGGACGAATTGTACCATCCATTGTTCCTTATAAGTTTCCTAGTGGTCCCTAACCCTAATATCATTCCTCCTACTCCCCATTTCACCCTACAATCACAGCCAGTTCATTCACCCACCTCCCGTTCTAAGAAATTCATTTCCAACGACCTACCAATTCAGTAAAATTTTCCTGAACCAAGCACAATGCAAGCTAACACCCTGCGGCACTGGCCTTCGGCACAATTGTTTGCATTTAGTCAAAAATAGGTGAAAAGAAATGAAAAGATGCATGATGATCTAGTGAGAGAGCATGCGCAGTAAAAATATCAGCGACATGAGGTGACAAAGGAGAGGGATCAAATGTGACAAGAAAATACATATTTGCAGGAGTAGGCTGATCAAGTAATAGAGAAGTTTCGGTCATTATGGCTGACGATCACAAATGCCAACATGGAAGCTCCAAAGGACATTACAGCCTGCACACTAGCGAGTTGTTGTGATCACATCCATCAAACCTTGTAGAAACCAACGCTTATATGAGCAAGAAGCTGGAAACATGAAGATCAGTGCTACCGGACTTGGTCGAAATATATCTTAGAACAATAGAGGGAAACATCAACGAGGTAGAAGCCAAGAGGAAATCACTCATTGATGCACTAGTAGATGGTTATGCCGTGATGGATAGAATTCACGACTTACCTAGAAACCTTGCGTTGAAGAATCATTTAGTATACCTTATGAGAGAGCAGTTACAGGTATTGTTTGTCAGTAGTAGGGACTACATGGATTCCAACAAACTCCATCAGATTGATGAGAAGATCACTGCCATTCAAGCATAGGTTGTTCATATTGAAGAATAATCAGTGAGAACCAAAAAGCTAATAAGGGATCTGTGCCCACTGGTCTGTCCACAAGTTTTGGCTCTAAAAGACATTTGTAACAATAGCAGAGAATAGTCGAACCATCTGCAAAGTCAAAATCCAATTGAATTAATGTCCACTATAGACGAAGACTTCTGCCAATAGGCTAACATGATCATTGCTAGATGGGAGGCTACACTCCAGAAGTATAATGAATTCAAGCAGCAAATGACCACCAATGTTCTGGATTTGGGGCCTTCATTTGTAAAGGAAGGGCAGCAGGTGGAGGAAGATGTAATGGGAGTAGAAATGACCCCACAAATGACAGATGAAACAACATGAGCATTAGCTCATCAGCTAGCAGAACCAGAACAACCACCGATAAGAGTACCCACTGAGACACAAGCAAGATCGGAAAAGCTCGAAATGAATTGACTTGAGGACGAGTCAAAGAATTGTGGTCACGGCCTGTTGGGGCCTTCATTTTGATTTTAAAATATTTTGTAAGATTTTTGAAGATATAAAGAAGAATAAATGGGTGGTGACAGCAACGGTTATGTTGCGGTGAGACAGTTGGGGTGAAACGCAAGAACAGGGAGTTGCGGGAAAGTGTCAATAGTAGGTAGACACAGCCAAGTGGAGAAAATGGATAAGAGGAATCCAAGGAAAGGAACAATTGAGTGGGAACTAGCAATGTAAGTGATAGAAGGAATACAAAAGGAGAAAGTTGTAAGGAGAAAGGGGTTGGTTGCGGTTTGACGGATCAATAGCGTCTAGATGCAAATGAGCATAACCTCTGGGTTGAAGATCGAACCAGTAGCAGAGAAGCAGGTTGAGTCTGTCATAGGCAGTTAGATCCTGTAATCAAATCTTTATGTAGTTACCTATGGTTAAGGGCAATGTATTATGTATTTCTCTTCTGTTGATTTAAGATGAATGAAGATCTCGATTGGTTTCTTAGTACGATGAATTATTTTCTTATGATATATAGACCTGCTAAAATTTTAAATATATTGAAAGACTATGAATGTGATAACTTTGTTGTGTTGAATGATATGATGTTGTCCTGAATATACATATGATGTTGCTTACATATTGATGGTTGATATACCCTTGACCCCATGGTGAACCCCTTCTTGTTTCTGGTCACGGCACACCTCGGGTGAGACTCCTTACCCTTTGGGTAAGGTGAAAATGTCAGCATTGTCCTAGAATAGAACAAATCATTGTTGGCCCTATGCACCTAAACCGAGGGTCTCCCCCTAATGACACTTTTGTGCCAACTCTTGGTATTGCATATGAATGGGCCCACCTATGTCTTTATGTGAAACTGAGACTTTTTCTTTGCCACCACAAAGTGAATATCATCTAAATTTAACATTTTTCTAATGTATTTTAGGGCAAAAATCCTCATGGGGAGGTATTTTGGAAGTTTGTATGGTGCTAACTCACATCCATAAACTCTTATTTATGTATAGTTTTGGTATAAATACCAATCTCCAAACTTCGCCTGATCTATCAAATGAAAAACCCTTTTCATGTCTTCACTAATTCTGGGTTGTACTGAGTTGTTTAGGATTTTCATTGCTGGGTGAGGAAACTCTTCAATAAAATGTTTGGATGAGATTTCTTGCTGCTCCTTCATGACCAATGAAGTCCAAAAACTCACAGGTCGTCGGATTCCCTCATCATCTAGCTTCTGCATTAAAACTGAACCTGTCTGGTTGATAATAAAGAAACATGTAGATTAAAATGCAAGTGTAATTAAACACTTGCTCTATTGGAAATTTCAAAAATTGTTCATGAATATTATTAGCCAAGAATTGACTGAAATTAAAGAAAATGGATGGTTTACTGTCTGTGGAAAAGATAGAAAGGAAGCCTAGAATGGGTTCATATACCCACTGATTAGAATAATAACCCAAAATGTATGAAATTATGGTTATAATTTGTTTATCTTGATTAGGGAAGATTGAGGAAGGGTATGGAGGATTCTTCTTTGGTATTTGGGCATGTTCAAGCAAGAAGATCTCAAAGATTTTGGCTCTTGTAGCAAAATCAAGCTTCTGATACAGCTGGGTGAGGGCTTCTAATAAAAAGGGGCATTGTTTTCCACAGGGGGAGCCAACATCATTTGGTTTATAGATTCGGCAGTAATGGTAAAAACTATGTCACCAAATGGGGCCATAATGTCTCTTTGGCCAGGTACATAACAGGCTTGACATTTTCTAGTAAATTCAGGGGCATGGAAGGTTAAAGGGAAATTTTAATGAGGAATATTGGACTCCTAGAGTCCAATTTCATCTATTTTGTTGGCATTTTTGTCCTCCAGCCAGCAATAGAGCTATAAAAATTCACAGTCACACTGTGTTTCATTGATCCTATAATCCCTATCAGTCAAAGGAATGTGATCTAAATCTATGGAGGGAGGGATCAACAGATTGACAGATTTCTCCTGGGGTTTTCTCTTTGGAGGCATGATTAGTTCAATGAAAGATAACATTAAGTGACCGGATAGCTCACGGGAACAGTTTGAGGTAATGAGTTGTCCAAGGATAGAGACAGAGTGCTCAAAATATGATTAGGTCGGGTTCAGAAAATTCTTTGAAAATGATCGCTTAGTAGGACCTGGGAATTATGGAGAATGAGCAGTGAAAGAGACAAGTGAAGAAATTTCAGGGCTTTTAATCAGAGATGGGAAGTTCCATTGGAGGTGGCACGGGACCGTTAAAGGCTGAACGGTTACCTGGGAAAAAAATAAATTCCCAACAGTAATTCTTCTGGGAACTTATTGAATTGAGAAAAGACTATGCGACGTGGCAGAAGATGAGTGGCGGAGTTATCAAGGTAGGGACATGATTGTGTTGATGAGGGGAAGGTGGTTTTGGAGGGGGTAGAGGGTGGTAACCAGTATCACAAGGGGGGGTACGAAATAAGGAGAGGGCACCATGTATGGATGGGGCCCGGTGGGAAAAGCTAACTTTTCGGACCCTCCACCCCCGCGAAAAAGGTAGGATGGAGAGGGGGGGCCAAAGAAAATGAGGGTTGTGGATCATGAGGGTGGAAAATCTCGATGCTCTGACAATAACGTCCTTTAACCATATAAGGCAGAACAACTTTGTAAATATGCGCCTTTAATTTCTGCTTTTGAACTTAGGATAAAGTTTAGAGTATAAAACATATGAAATACTTTATCACCATCGTGCCCCTTTTGACAATGTCTATAAAACTTAGGGAAAAAAGGAATATACATATTAAAACCAACTATTTCTTCCTAACCTTTGACTAAAATAACATTTTTATTCTTCTAAAGGGTGCGCTTAAACTAGCAAACCCATATTATTTTAGTTTATGAAAAATTAAAAACTATATAAATCCTATCACTTATTTATTTATTTACTTTTCATACCCTCTTTTCATTTTTTATTCTATTTTTTTTATTTGTAAATCATTTATGGATTGACAATTATTTACAATAAGATATTTCTGAGATAAAATACTCAATCACCTTGTGATCCTGTAAATTATAGGACCCTAACACATAGCTCAACTAGCCACAATCCCTTTCAGGTGGGATTAAGATTCCAACCACTATTTCTCATTGGTGTGGTCATACCATTTGCAGCTACTCCAGAAGGTTTAGCTCATGTTGAGTCTAAAGTTGACATGGCTAAGAACCTCATTGAGTGTATTCAACACATCCTCTAACAGGGCCATGACATAGTGGAAAGATCCAATGCTAAGTACAAACAACGTCATGATAAACATCGGGTGCCACACAAGTTCCAAGTGGGTGACAAAGTTTGGTTAGATTAGCATAAGGAGTGCCTCGCTAAGCCCCACTGAAAGCTTCACCCACTTCGATATGGGTCCTATACCATGGCCAAGGTTGTACATGAAAATGCATTCAATATCAGTATTCCATCATTCCTTAGCGTGCACCTAGTATTTAATGTGGACCAACTGTAACCATACTTTCCCACATCATTGGAAACATCTGACGTTGTTGAGCAAATGACACCAACAGAGCTCAACCCAAGATGTATCAAACAAGCCACAACTGAAAGGAGCATGGACACACAAATCAAGAGCACTCTCTAGCAGAAGATCTAGATATATCAAGTTGGCAAAGCGGGCCAACTCCTTCACCAGGGCAAGTGGTTCACTAGGGACTATGTTTAACAAAAAATTCCTCACCTCATGGAGGCTTTGCACGCAATGGGTATCTGTTGACGGTGCTGGAAATTTTTCAACCAAGGGGATCTCTCCAATATGAAGTCCCATTTAGACCTCATACCATTTGGTGTAGGAGTCCAATCCGGTATAAAGGCCTGGTTGCCAAATCCTCAAAGATCTACCTTGGTTCTAGCTGTTGTCTTTGAATAGCAAGGTGAGTGTGAAGCACTATTATAGACATTTTTGGGCACCGCAACCCCAATCATACATGTCCATAAACCAAGAGCTTCTAAGTCCCTAAAAGTGTTGCTTCACACCCTAAAGGAACAAGGTCAGCTGATTACATCATCTCCCAAAAGTTATCCATAGAAAACTGCTTAGAACTGGTCAAAACTGGACCATACAGGCTGCTTAGTGCTACGGGTGTGATGCATCTCACCTGCTCAGTGTAAAAAGTACGATGCATACTGGAAAGCCCTTCTGTAGGGTGCGATGGGTGAGAGTAGAGAAATGGCAGAGACAGTTTGCAAGGTGGATGATCATGGAATCTTCCAGAAACTTCTTGTTTGGTCAATTTAGAGTGTCCTAAATTGTTGTATTAATTGTCAATATAGGAGTCGTAAACTGTTGAAGTGCGGCACACTATATGTGCAAGATAACTTATTTCTTACTTTTTTGTCGTTTTTGAGTTTTTGTTTTGTTTTGGGTTTATTTTTGTTAATTCCCTAATGTGAGATGGAAATTCTAAAAGACAAGTATGATATAAATGTTCAAGGCAATGACGTCCTTTAAAATGATTTTCAAAACTTCAAACTTTAAAAAAAAGTTTTAAAATATGAAATAGTGAAACTTATTCCTGAAAGAGAGTGAAAATGTGCCACTATTATAATTAAACAACAGTGAGCTAATGACCATGAAACCCAGTATCCTTTCTACCGTAAAAATATAAGAAAAACTGAACTCAAAGAAATCCAAGAATTGTAAGAAAAGTAAAATAAAACCACATTACATCAAATCTTATTCTGACCCCTCACCATTCGACTCGCTTTGGCTTTAGGAGGTAATCATAAACAACTTGAGCAATCTGATATCTAATTTGCAGAAAATAAAACTAATATCAAACTACACACTCATACTTCAATCGCTCACCATTCGACTCGCTCTGGATTTAGGAGGTAACTGAGAATGACATGAGCAATTTAATAACTAACTTGCAGAAAAATAAACTAATATCAAACTACGCATTCATACTTCA